>JAVIWB010000535.1:0-16256 GCA_031893035.1 Dermolepida albohirtum | reverse complement strand
CAAAAAATTTAATATTTAAAGAGTTGGTAAATACGTCTTCTTACCAAGGAGAAAAAAATTAAATGAAATCTTTTGTATAAACCTGATTGTGTAAAATTAAGGTAAATAATTTCAGAAACCCCAAAGGCATTTATAATATTTCCAAAAGCAATATCGTTACCACTATCAAACTTTACATACATCATGCCAATTTTCAACTGGACTCCTATTCTCCACCTTCAGCAATGGCCATCGCATAATCGTATATCTCCTCCAATATTTCTGATCGGTATGCATGAGCATTACACTCCTCATGTGACTATTTACTTGGCCAATAGACCATAGGGATATATCGTCCAAGAACTGGAAAGCATGTATTAAAACTGAAAAATAAAGAAGACTTATTTCCAACATTGGCGTGGTAATTTTGGCATCCTACCTTCAGGAGGTAATTGGTCTATATTTATTGTAATATATGAACGATGAACACTCTTAAAAGGATGAAATTTATTGAATTGTTGCGTTAGATTTTGAACTTCAGCAGATGGCCCGTCATTGCTGCCGTTGCTTGGTAAAGCAGGTACCAAAGGACGCTGATAATTGTTATCTGCTGGCTCATCATTACCGGAATCGCTATCGTCTTCCTATAAAGAAAATTAATGACCATTAATATGGTTTATTTCTCTGTAGTTTTTAGAAGAACTTTTGTTTGACTAATTAAAAACGAAATTATGAATTGAAACTAAAGAGTTTCAAACGTAAGAATACAAAATGATTTTAAACAAGTTTCGAATTTTCCACATAGGTAGGCAACCATATTTGCTCAAGTTGACTTACATTAGACAACTTTCTATACACAAAATTAAATTGTTAAAAATGCCGTGCAAAAAAATCCTCTAAATATGCAACAAAAAAAAAACTTTTTACTTAAAAATGTTTAAAATAACACAAATAATATTTTGGAAAGAATTTAATATAAAAAGCTGTAAATACAATATATAATACACAATTTTCTGTTATGCTTTCGGTCAATTTTTTTTTCTTACGTACATTAATCGTGGTAATAATAATAATTTACAATAAATTTCAAACACACGGACCTACCAGTGCTATTATTTTATACAATTATAATTTTGTTAAATGTTAAAAAAAAATAAACGTTATTTTTGTTACTAAACCCAGTAAAATATGAATGAAATATTAATTGAGGTTTATGGGACTTCAAACACAAACAAATTTAAACGGTACAAACTCAAAATGTCTACATTAAATACGTACACAGGTAACAATTGTGGCACATTCCAAATCGGGTGAAATATTTGGGTATAGAAAGGCGTGACAGGTTGGACAAACCACTTCTTCGTAGCATGGGCCATAAAATCCATTACAATAAAGACATTCTGTGTTCTAAAATAATTACAAATACATAATACTATTATTATTATAACTCTAACCTATAAAATTGTGTACCTGTAAATTTATAGTTTCCTCGCAATTTTCGGTGTAGTATTCGTCATTTTCAGCATCAGAGGGATTGTTTATGTTTTCATCTGGATCACACGCCATGAGTAATAACTTATTTAAAATTAATGTGGTGGTTTCACTAAAGAGTCATAGTACTTAATAGAATTTATCTAAAAGAATTTAAAAAAGACATTGAATGGTGTTTATTAAGAATAATACTAACATTAACAACACGATAATAGTAAAAACATAAACTACATATACAACATAATGACTTACCTTCTATCGCAGAACTACTCTATTAATCCTAAATAGAAACTTAACCTCATAGTACAGAAAAACATGCTTGAAATGTTTAGCGCGCGAATATATTGACATTTTAAATTTAGTTTGGATCCAGAATAAATACGAAAATGAACTTCACCAATTCATTAATTATCATCTTAAACTATTAAATTAATATAATTACATGATTTTAAAAATATTTAGAGCTTAATTAAAAACCACACATAATTATTTCTACTAGTTTTCCGTAGATAGTCATTCTTGTAAATATTGTTCTTTACTAAGGTATTTTTAAAAGTAAATTATTCTTGATCAATTTTCTATACGCTCAAGGTTAACAACAAATTTGCTGTACTGAAGGACAATATGTGAAAGAGAAATGAGTTTTTTTAGCAATAATCAGAATTTAATATGATTAAATTAAATCATAAATTTCAATAGTATTTTAATTGACGCTTAAAATTTCTTCATATCCTTTGCTCGTGGAGGATAGGAAAGTAGTGTTAAAAACATTTACAATAAAAATTTTATTAGTATTAAACTAAAAAGTATCTTGTTTACCATAACTACATCAGAATTTATATTATGAGATGTTGTAATAGGAAAATTATTTTAAGTATTAGTTGATGGAATTCGAACTTCAAGGTACAATTTGATAAGACATGCTTATTGACTAACTTTAATTTTTGATGGGATTATAAATAAAGTGATTATTGTTAAAAAAGATAATATGTAATATTCTTTTAAGTATGAATTTAACGTTTACTTGCCACCCTCAACATTGGAAACTATATGAGCTTCCTTAAATGTAAGATTTTTTGGGTAAGGGATTTGGATAAGGAAAGAGGTTGGAACAAAAACTCAAATTCTACATATGACATTATTTTAAAAAAAAAGTTATAAATCAGAATCTAGTCCAGCTCCGACAAAATCTTTTAATTTAACAGCAGCTTGAGTAGAACCAAGTCGAATTATATTATTCATATATAAATAATATTCCGGTACTGTTAGTGCTTTTAAATTCCGTCTTTGAGCTTGAATCGCCTTGCTAGCTACGTCTTTCGGGGATACCATATTCATTGTACCAGAAAATCTAACCCTAGGTCTCTTGACCAGTCCAGTGTCAACCATATATGGATACACTGTCGTAAATTTTATTTGACAATTCGGTTTGCTTAAGCGTAGTTCATGGTACAAGCCCTCCATATAACCTCTCACAGCAAATTTTGTACCACAATATGGAACCAAATTCTCTACACCGATCAGGCCTGCACAAGAAGAAATCGATACGATGTGTCCATGATTATTTTCAAGCATGCTTGGTAAGATGGCTTGAAGAACCCAAAAATGTGCGAAAACATTTATTTTGAACGTTCTTTCTATTTCTTCCTGGGTGTGTTCCAGCAAACTGTGCGTCGGCATAATACCCGCATTATTAATTATGATCGTTATATCGCCGACATCTTTTCTGACCTTTTCGACTGTTTCGAAGACCATATCTCTATTTGACACATCGCATCTAGAAAAAATAACAACGACTAAGTAAAACTAAGAAGAACTGGAACAATACTGGCAAAGGTAGGAAAAAAATTTAATATTGAACAAAGTTTTAACAACGCAATAACTAAAAAAGTGTCTTAAATTTGTAATGGTTTATCAGGTCACGCAACATTTCTTAATTTTACCATCAAGTATTGAAGGCTACGTACACATAACCAAATGCTTTTGAATGTCCGTGTTTATTAATTTGTTTCACAGTTTCGGAATTATTTTCTTCATTTATATCCCAAGCTACCACAGTAGCTCCCAATGCAGCATATTGAAGTGCGAGTTCTTTTCCGATACCATGACCAGCGCCTGTAACCTAAAATGAAAAAAACTTTAATTAATTAACAAAAATTCATAATAATTAAAATATAAATGCTATAGAGAGTCTGTGAATGGAAAAATATCAGCAGAAAGGGAATATACTTAGACCCCCTCCACCCGTGTAATTTAGTATGCTGACGACTTCATAGTGGTTGTGGAAAGTGAAGATGAACTTCAAAAATTAGTATAAACTACCTCCAGATAAATGTACAATAATGGCCTTCATAGGAACCCAACCAATAAGATGAAGAATAAAGGCAAAGGATGGAATCCTACAGGTGAATCATTCTAAGTATCTGGGTTGTGACATATAAAGGCTTTTCCAATAGGGACTTGAAACTTTTAATTCAATTTGTGAACGCACCCTTTCAATAATCATCGAACTGTCACTGTCAATTTATTCAGTAAACTTAACATTTTCATCATGATAAAGTACACGAACGAACAACGTCTGCAAATTATAAAAATTTACTACAAAAATTCGGAGTCGGTTACCGCTACTTTAAGAGCGTTAACTCCGATTTTCGGTCGTAATTCTAGCTCTGGTAGACAGGCAGTAACAAGTTTAGTGCAAAAATTTGAGTCTACATATTCGTTGTGTGATGTTGCCGTGCCAGTGAGACAACGGGTTGGTCGAAGTGTCGAAAATATCGCTGCCGTTGAAACGTCCGTAGCAAATGATCCAAATCAGTCAATTCCACGGTGTTCTCAAGAGTTGGGCATCGCCCAGACCACTTTATGGCGAATTTTGCGTAAGGATCTTGGTTTACACCCATACAAGATCAAGCTGACTCAAGAATTGAAGCCGATGGACCATTTGAGGCGACGTACGTTCTCCGATTGGGCTCTGGAAAAGATGCGCCAAGATGATCAATTTCATCGCAAAGTCAGTTTCAGTAACGAAGCTCATTTTTGGCTCAATGGGTTCGTCAATAAGCAAAATATGCGTTATTGGTCGGGTGAAAATCCACATGTGCTTCATGAAACACCACTTCATCCACAAAAAATAACTATTTGGTGCGGTTTGCATGCCGGCGGCGTCATAGGCTCGAAGTGGAAGATATGGACTTAGACAACATGTGGTTTCAGCAGGACGGTGCCACAAGTCACACAGCACACGTTACAATCAATTTATTGAAGACTAAGTTTGATGAGCGTGTTATCTCAAGAAATGGACTAGTCGATTGGCCGCCTCGTTCGTGCGATTTAACGCCTCTAGACGTTTTTCTTTGGGGCTACGTCAAGTCATTGGTCTATGCCAACAAGCCGACAACGTTGGAAGAGCTCGGAGCCAACATTGAACGCGAAATAGCAGCCGTTTCGAAAATTGGGTTCAACGAATCGACCGCTGCAAACGTGCCCGCGGTGGCCATATGAACGAAATCGAGTTCCATTCATAAATGTTTTGATTGTACTTCAACCCAATAATAAAGTTTTTGGAATATCTCAAATGGTCTGCATTTTATTTTGAAAAAAAGTTGTCAAGTCCTTATTGGAAAACCCTTTACAACTGCAGTCACGATATGGAACAAAAACTGAATAAATTTAATGAGAGAATGCAGTTGTTTGAATCTTTTTGTTAACAGGTCGAAAAAGTAAACAAACTAAAACATACAAGAGCCCTCCCAACAATTGCGATTCAGATCGTAAAACTTTTTGAGGTAATAATTGTACACTACCATTACAAAGTTCAAAAGCAGTAAAAAAATTTAGAAAAAACTTTTAACTAAAGTTGTTTTTTGTAAAAAGGTAAACTTTAATGGAGACTTTACCTACAACAAATAAAGTTTATTTTAGATATTTTCATTTACGCGAAGAAAGTATCTCTTATTGGTCAATTAACAAATAAAATTATCTTATAACGACGTACATATGTATGTATATTGAATGATTCACAGTTTAAGGATGTATGAATGTATACAATAAATGATAAATAAATTTTATATTATCTGCCCCAATTCTGCATATTTTCCCGTTTCTCTATACGTTATTATTAAATAAAATAATTATATTATTAAACATATATATTTAATACTTACAAGAACGACTTCTCCTACGACTGATTTTGGAGGAGGCGGTACAAATAGCCTATACAGCGATTCCAAATTATAATACAAAAACTGTATAAGCAATAACAATATTTCTCCTATTAACTGAAGTATTTGAATGCCATTGTAGTTTCTGTAAAGAGAAATGATGTTTTCTTCGTATTTTGTGTTTGCATATAAATTTCTTTAATATGAAAAAGTTGATTTATTTTATAGTTTAATATTACATATTATTAAAGACAATAATAATAATACCAAGCCTATATAACCTTGCCTTAAATCACACATCAATTTCGAGTATAAAAATACACTCTATATTGACTACTACAAAATTAGATATAATCTGATATAATTATGATTTATGATAAAAATATCTATACACAAGGTTTTGTATACGTTTCAGTACATTTTAAACGCAAAAATTGATTATTATTATTATTTACATTTACCGTGCGCGAGATTCTTCGTTGCTTGCAGGCATGATACAAATTCAATTGAACTATGTCTATAACTGACAGTAAAATCTCATTGAATAACAACGTCAACGGATATATGCACTGCAAATGTATGTCGTGAAGTTCAACATCAGTAAGTTGTGAATATAACTGTATCCTTTATCTAAACAGAACCGGTGTTATCTTTATTTACTATAACATAAATATGATAAAATTGTATACACAGTGCCCCTCATAATTACTTACCAATTCCTCTTTTTGTATAATGGACATGCTAATCATTTATTAAATGGACATTTATCATTTGAATGCATATTACAAGGTGACATCAGTAATTAATAATCCGTTTGGATAAAAAATTATTTTATTTTTCAACATATTCTTCTAACTGCAATACAATTAATCTACCAATATTCAAGTCTTAATTAAACTGTTCGAAATCTGCATTAGTTTCGGTGATTACCCCTCGTTCAACCCAAGTTTTCTATCAGCAAGCCAAGTGTTCGGTTTCGTCGATTCATTAGTGGCAGGTGGGTAAATTAACAGTACCATTTGATATTGCGCATTTAAGGTTTACCTGCTTCGAAATGAATCGTGCTATATGGCACTTAAAAAAAGACGAAGCGAGAAATTTCACCCAGCTTTTTACCTAACAAGAAGCGACAAGTGGGATCCACATTGTACGGATTTACGGAGGATATAACCACGATCTCGTATGTAGGAAACAAAAGCAAAGATACTATCCTAGTTTCTACCATGCATGATAGGATTTTGGATGATTAAATTTAAAAGGAATGATTCAATTTAAAAGAAAAACTGGGAATCATCATCAGCCTTAAAGACTATCGATGAAAAGGGTGTCTTGAAAGAGACGATGGAGTTTGGCAGTATTTTTCGATTACTCGACGTCTTTGTAGCCAATTATTTCATTTTACACCAATGCTTTAGAGATAATTGTCGAATCTTTATCTTCCAAAGAACTAGCCATGACGTTAATGCAGGAACAGTTGAGGGTAGTCTAAGCTACCTCCGAATTCCTCAATACATATTTGTACGTTTCACTATACATCGAATTCTCGGGCTACCGGACGATAATCCTGGATATAACAGAATATGTTTTAGAGAAGAGAAAAGGTTGTCACCTTTGTCCTCATTTAAAGCAGAGAATAACGAAATACCTCTGCGTGCTATTCAAGAATCCTACATGCCTTCAATGCTCCTTACCACTATGGACTGTATGTATGTATTGGGTAGTCCCAGAAGTACCCGACCTGACGTGTAGATAGCAGTTGCTTGAATGACTATGATAGAAAGTAACAATCTTATAAAGATTAAATTTGAAATTTGGCGACGCTACGTTGTTTAGTATTGCTCATCAAGCCATAAATAGCAAAGGCTCTCAATGAATTTGTAAACATGAAAAAAATTGGTCAACGTTATGTGATACAATACTTTCATTTGAAAGGCTTCAATCCAACCAATATCAAAGCGGAACTAGATTCTAATCTGGGAGAGTCTGCTCCTTCATTTACAACAGTAAAATATTGGGTGGCAAAGTTAAAACGAGGCCGTACGAGCTGCCAAGACGAACATCGCAAAATCAATAAATTAAAATTCGAATTGCTTTCTTATGCACCTTATTCGCCAGATTTAGCGTCCTCGGATTATTTTGTTTCCAAACTTGAAAAAATAACACGGCGGTAAAAAATTTACCAAGAATGAAGAGTTGGAGTCTGCGATTGATGGCTATTTTGAGGAGCTCAGCTATAAACAGGATATTGAAGCTATTGAACATCGCTGAGAAAAGTGTATCGAGATAAAATCAGACTATGTAGAGAAATAAAGATATTTTTTCTCAAATTTTTTTGTGCTTTCTTTGTTAAGTCTTGAGGAAAGCCAAAAGAAATTAAATATATGTGTATTTTTATAAATAAGTTTAACAATTATACTGAAATGTGTTTATGAGTTTAATTTTGTGAAGGGAATACTTTTGTTTATACTCCGAGTATAAATAAAATACTAAATTGATTACTATTTGTTTAATCGTTCTTTCTAATTTGTGGTCTCTAAGACGCCACATATCAGGTCAGACTATGTACGTGACTTTTGACTTGTCTGGTTAAAGGTTACGATCGAAGAATTCTTCAAAAATTTTTCTTACGTTCTGGATCATGATGTAATAAAATAAAAACAGATTTTCAACTAAAATAATGTTTATTAAATTTATAATTGATCGTACATTTAATAATATAATAACGTAACAAAGTAGCGTAAAAGTATGTTCACCTTTTCAACATTTAATTTAAAAAACGCTTTTTCTAATGACACCATTTTGCAACTGGTGCTACTGCCGGTACATCTAAAGCAATAATTGAGTTGTTAAAATATTATTTATTCGATTAACTAAGAAAATGGAAATCCAAAATGACACCAGAAATCTTCCGATTGACGAATCCCAAAAACCATTAGAATCGTGGAAAATAAAAAGAACGCAGGAATCTTTTGCGTCAGCCTATATATCTAAGTAACCCAAATGAAGAAAAATTGCATCCAAATTACATATTCATTGTTGTTATGAAAGTATCGCGAGCTCTTTCATTAGGCAAACATCTACCAAACGCTTCCAAAAGTAAAGGTTCTTCAAGAATCGATTGGCGGTAATCCTCGAGCGATACTTTTCCGTCCTTATCTTTGTCCAGTTTTCTCAACACAATTTCAATTAAATCTTTTACGCCTTCGTCGGGATCTTCATCTTGAGGTTGTTTTATCAAGCTGTTCCTGCAAGGAATGTTTGTATAAGTGAATTATGAGACATTAATTAAAACTATATTTTAGATCGGTTAGCTAAGTCCAAATCTTTTAGTAATTTTTTAGCAAAAAAGCTTGTGTTCCAATTTATATAATTTATTTACTTTAGAAGTTGAAACATCTCATCTTTCGTTATATATCCGTCAGCATTTAAGTCATAAACCCAAAAGCAAAAATCAGTTTGCTCGGCCAGTGTGCCTTTAAGAAAAATCGATAATCCGCAAAACCAAGCTTCGGGCGTTATCAATCCAGCATTGATTTTGTCCCATACGCAAAATATTCTATCCATCATCATGTCTTCGGTTACTATATCAAATGAACTGTGTAGTAATTCTCGAAAAACTACTCTATCGATCCCCTGAAACAAGATTCTGTAAATTATTCAATGGCTACGCGGAGACAAGTTGTATAGAAAAACAAAATGAAAGTAAGAAAATTTATTTTTGTACAATAACCTCGTTTATATTTTCCCAATATCAGCATTTGCTAAGAGAGAAGGAAGTTGTGGTGGTATGTTACAACTTGGTCGAGAGGTTTCAAACATTTTGAAAGAAGAAGCATCTCTGTATTTACCAGATATATTTTCAACAGATCATTCTTTCAAACATTAACGTAGCATTTAAAAAGAAATACTTCTTTATTACCCAGCAGAGTTAAGCTCCAATTACAGGGTAAATACTTAACATTATAACAATATGATAGCACGCTAGCAATCGAAAAATCGGAAAAAGATCAAAGCCATAACTAAATCACTTGAAAGAATCGGGAAAGAGGTTCGTGGTATTAGAGACCATATGTGTTAACGGTGCCTTCTTTAAAATATTTGTCCTGCCTCTAAGCAAAAAGAATGTGTTGGATGTTCTCATAGTATGAGTCGGAACAGCAAAATCCACTTGCGAATTGGTGTTGGTAGATCTTCCAGTAATAAACCCATGTTGATGTGTGCCAAGAACAGTTTCAGTTTCAATACAGAAGATGTATGACAGACTCAAACGATTTAGCAAAATGACTCAGTATATTAATAGGTCTATAATTTTTTTATGTCTGTACAATCACCTTTTTTATATATCGATACAACATATCAGGAATGATGGAAAATTTCCAACCAATCCACCATGTCCAGCCGTTAAATTTATCTTTAATTTTGTAACACATCTCAAGACATCGTCTGACGTAATGGGAGTATTAACAATGTTGTCAATTTCTAATTTTACACCTTTTCTTTTGAAAGTTTCACGGATATTTTCTTTGAAATGTGGTGAAAACTGACACTTTGATCAATCAATTAGTAATTCCTAAACTTTTCAAAGTTTCTGTACATCATACTTACATGGACGAAATAAAGAGGTCGATTCTAATAAAATAAATTGACTACGTGTGCAAATAATACAAAATGAGTGCAAAAAATATGATATTTTTATTATATGTACTTCAGAAACGGTGGTTGTTTTCCCCATAATGGAAGAGCTAACAGCGGTAGCACTTTTGTCTTGAATAGATTTCGGTCGATTCATTGAAATTAATTTCCTGTAAACTTTATAGAGACCTTCAATTTCAGACCTGTAACATCGATTACACATCAATCAATTTCATCACTTCCCATTTCGACGTGTATACCCTTTGTTACTATTGTACTATTTAATACCTCCCACCATTTTAATTAGAAAACTGTTCTACCCCGTTATTGCATGGACATAAATCTAAAACAAGCGTGTGCTTTGACGAAAGGTTTTTGGTTAAACTGAGTCTATTTTAACGTTTATTTAAATGTATTGAAAACAAAATTAAATTTAATGTTTAGCGTACATTAAAGTAATGTTAATTGTACAGTGTTTACAAAAGCATAACAGTTTTTTTAATGGAAATAATAGCTTTAAAAACACAAAAATAATTAAGAAAATATATTCCGCCAGTTTAAAATATAAATATAATGTTTTGCACGATCAAAAAACGCATCCAAACACCTGTCAAATTTAATAAACGACAGGACTGCGGAAGCTAAATATTTTTTGGTAAAATGGTAAAGTGCTTCATCACACAACAATCACCAATTGCCTGATCCTTGGTATTCAGAACGCATACTATGAATTCTGAAATGCTTTAATGCACCCAGCATTAACTATTGTACCACTAATAATAAATTCTTTGTGGACGATCCATTTGGAATCACAAACACGAACATTATATTAATTTTTGACTTCTCTAAGCGAGGGCCTTTTTGTATTTCTTCATCTGGTAATCGCCTTTCATCATTCTGACACTCGGTTTCTGGATTGTATTGAAAACACGTTTCATTATCATTCACGATTGGTTTTGAAGGAAATTTCGTCCCTTCAGACTTCTCTGATGAATCTGGTACGTAAACTTCCGCGGTCGTGGTCCATACTATCTCCTTCTGGGCTTCCGGGTTGGAACCGCGTCACTGGTATAACTGCCGACGTTTCAGTTTCAGTGCGACAGACTGTAGCAATAGTTGAGCCCTGAATATGTCCCATATGAGTGGGTACGAAACGTCGGCAGTTATTCCAATGACGCGGTTCCAACCCGGAGGCCCAGAAGCAGATTCTCTGATGAAGTCTTTGTAATATCCAGTTCAGTAAAATTTTTGGTCATCTATCAATCGATGTAGAACAAACTACGAATTGAACTTTTAATCGTTCTGCCTACGTTTGTTTTTTAATAGGACATGTTCTATTTCTAGACCATATTAAAAATTTTGTTTCCAAAATATTTAAATTATAGTTTGGTGGTACTTCCTTAGTCGATTTGTATTTAATACTTTTTGTGCAGTTTTTTCTTTTTTCTAAATCTTTATACATACCAATACGATGCGAGACTTTATTATTGATCACTTCTCTGAGACGTTTAGTAAACGACTTGACTTTTCCAAGCGAAATTCTTTTTGTATTTCTCCATCTGGTGACCGTCTTTCAACACTCTGACGCTTGGTTTCTGGATTGTATTAAAAACACGTTTCATCAACATTAACAATTAGTTTTGAAGATTTCGTCTCTTCATACTTCTCTGATAAAGTCTTTGTTATACCCAGTTCGGTAAAATTTTTGGTCATCTATCAATCGACGTAGAACTAATTATTAATTGAGATTCCAATTATTCTGCGTACGTTTATATTTTATAGTTTAATCAAAAAATAAATAAAACCCCTTTCCACACTAATGTGGGTAGTTACATTATTAAGGAAAGGGATTTTACTTACCTTTTTGGATTGATTCAATCAACCACAGTCTGCATTAAAATTTACGTAAAGCTTGTGCAATACAGAGATATTTTCATGTTTATACTTAAATAAAAGTTAAACACTTTATTTTTCATTTCTATCACTTTGTGATGAAGCTGCGGATGATTCAAAAAACACAATTTCAATTGGCTACCTTTCCCGTATTTAAATTCAGTTAATTAGATTTATAAGAGGATGCAGTAAGGTTACTACCGTTAGAGAACTCTAGCGTCGCACAGCAGCACAAGTTAATTATACAACACACGGAAGTCTCCTGATTTCGCATCTTGATATGTTTCCTGTGAGGTTTCGTGAAAGGTGCAGTTTACTTACCGCCTATTCTCACGAATTCGAATCACATAAGAAACCGTATTACAGCTGCAATGAACTCAGTGACACAACTTATACCGTCTAGATGTTATCTGTGCGTCCCAAAGGGGCACATTAAACATCTATACAATTTACAAAGCTCAAATACAACACATAGCTCAGAAAATATAGCCCATTCCCGTCGTGTTTATCTATTTGAATCACTCTGTATATTTAGAAAGTTGTACAAATAATTATTGTAAATTATTATAGAAAATTATTATCAAAATAATAATATACACACCCTTAGACCTTATGTAATTTTACGATATTCTACCGTATATAAAATTAAAACTAAATTACAACTTAAGGAAACTTACCTCGTAAAATGGGTATCTCTTTTAGCAGCTTCCAACAATTTAATTGATATTTTATTCTTACTATCTTTGTCGGTCATTCTTTTAATTCTAGGCTTCGCAACTGCTTGACTCGCAGCTCTAGCGTTCCTTCCACTAGTTAGGAAAATGGAAATGCTACGAAGTATTAAAGCACCACCTCGCATGCTTGTAGGTGAAGCTCTCCCAGTTACTTTCGACATCTAGACAAAAACACATTTCGCCAAAATATTCCCGTCACTTCAATGGGAAGTTTATAACAGCCTTTTTCTTTTATTGATTATATCTAATACATAATATGCCATACATGTTGTATGGATATTTTTTTAATTAAATTTCTAACTGTGTGTTCATGTATTATTACCATAAACTCAACAATAAGTTGGGGTCGGTATAAACGAATGCTGAACCGAGACGAATGAGTTGATATGTATATATAACATAATTCGATTAACTGTCAGTGAAATAACATTAATTTTAAAGGTTTCATTCAAATAGTAAAATAGAAATTTTGCATGCAATATATGTATTAATAAAATTGTCTATATCATTTAAGTAGCAATATATAAGTACCTAAACTAATATCTAATATATATTATGTTGTATCAATAAAATATAAATCACACTGGGAAACACAAGTTTCTTGACCTAGATCTGACACTTGTTTTTTACTAACTTTTGGCATCTGAATCCAAAAATGACCCCAATTTTTGTCTATCGCGTCAACTTTCTAAGCTACACGATACCATCTCTTTGTACTAAAAGTCATACAAAATGTGCATAGAAAGGAAAATAAAGAAAAAAATTACGAAATATACTGTTCACAGAGAATAATTTTATTCATACAAAGGCTATATGTAGCTTCTGCAAATTAAGTTGTGTTCGTACAAGTAGCAAAGTTCTTTTGCCAATTAGCAAACATACATAATAAGGTAAAAATGCTCGCTTATAGCTTTTCCTGGAGTGCTCAATTTGTGGACAATCTCGCTTGAAGCGCCAACAATAATGGCCCATCATATGTAGATCCCATCTACTCTGATACCGGCCCTCCACGATCTTCAAATCTTGGTGGAACCGCTCACCCTGCTCATCACCGTACCAATATTTTTCAGGAGGTCACCAAAATGGCTATGTAGAAAATGCAATTTCATGCTCATGTTGTAACCAAGCATTTTGAAATTCTCCAAAAGTTGCTGGACAATTTCAGTGTACTTCCGTGCTTGTGTACTTCTAAGAAAGTCTTTGACGAGGTTTTTGAATGCCAAGCGAAGCATTCTTTTGGAGTTCTGTCATCTTTAACGAGCTGCCGAATTTGTGGGCCATCAAACACACTGGCCATCTTTTCAAAAGGCAGACTAAGAAATGCCGAAATGAGTTACTTGAAACAGCCTCCTTCAGTTGACAAAGCTCTAACAAATTGCTTCATGAGGACCAGTTTTATGTACAGAGGTGGAAATATAATGTTCTTTCTGTCGACAAGCGGCTGATGTAGAATGTTTGAATCACCAGGTTTGAGGTAGATCTTGGAGGCTGATTCGACTGCACCCAATGCTTCTCACGAGCTCTGCTGTCCCACATACACAAAAACAGAGATACTTGGTATATCCGCGTTGCTGGCCAAGAAAGAAGCAGACCATTTGAAGGTAAAAATAGATGATCCATTCGTGCATGTGATATTACGACAAGTCAATGAATCAATTTCTTCACGCAAACGGAATGGCCTAATGAGATTGTATCAAATAAATTTCCATTGTGAAGGATGGCACACTTCAAACTCCGCTTTGAGCTATCAATGAACAGTCGCCATTCAGCTGCGTTATATAATGGAATTCCAAACTCCTCCATTAGACCGTGTACGTTATGGAAATACACAAATCCACAGTCACTTCGAAAATATTGCAGAAATGCACTTTATCTTGATCGAAAGTACCTTAACTCCTTATTCAAACAAGTTTTTCTCGTGCAGTCTTAATGCTAAGAGTTCTGAAGCTTTTTCGGACAGTCCCAAATCTCGTGCCAAATTATTTAACACATGCTGATCAAATCCCTTACGGACGGAGTTATCTTCATTTTCGTAACCTTCATCGTTGGCGTAACTCTACTCTACCACCTTGGTAGTGCAGTCGTCTAATAAACTGCAGATATTAGAAAAATGCAGTTCCTTTATCAAAAATTCGATGACACTGCAATGTTCTAATTTTGCAGGACATTCAAAATAGTCAACAAATTAAAGTCAAATTTGACACGTAATTAGAAAAAGGTCCAATATATACTTGTATCATAACCAAGTAGATTTTCTTTTGGTTCCCCTTGTATAAACCATAGAACAATGAAAAAAGATTTGGAACTAAACGTAGAATAAAAACCACAAACCCAAACCGACTGCGATCTTTTTTTTGGTGTTACAGACATGTTTATCGAGTACGTGTATTATCATCGAAATTTGCATGAATTCTTATCTTAAACACTTACAAAATGCATTAGTAATTACACTTAACAGTCAAAATATAAATAAGAAAACATGAACTTTTTTAACATTTAAGCTTACTGATTTATAAAGGTTATACAAACTTATGTCAACATCATCAATATTTTTAAAAAATCACTAGATTAATAGCGTTTATATACATATAATATCAGGCTATGTAATATATAATTCACATATTTAATGTAATTATTAATAATCACAAAGAATAATGGACCTAAAACAGCATTAACCCTGTGAAATGCCAATTTAGTTAAAATCTTTATAGGGAAACCATTAATAAATAACATATCTTTTAACTTAAGAGAGATCTATTGAAATTAAATTAAAATAAACGAAAATATTTAATTAATTAAGAAATTAAATATAGTAATTTCAATATTTTGAAGAATGAAGAATTAATTAAGAGATTAAGAGAAAGTTTACCGATGAACTGTTGTTTCTTTTTCTTCCCTGGAAGACAGGACCGTTAAAAGGGTCCGTAAGTGATTGCAGAGGCGTACAATGCTAATTTACAAGTGTTCATTTGAAGGCTAAGAAATATCGGCTTACAGATGTCTTGTGAACGTGTGTTTTGGTTTTTGCAGGATGGATGTGCGGAATTTTTTTTGTGTAAACATTATCGCGAGTCCAGGTGTGACACTGTGATTAATAGTCTTATGATGATGACAACTTAGTTTTCAAAATACGTATACAGAGAACGAGCATCGATATGGTAAGGAGTTTTAAAATTTAATTATTCGACGTAGCGGTCAAAAAACCAAAACAACTAACAAAGATTTGCGCATTTCGGAACAGAATTGTGAAACTAGAAAAGAAATCCATAAGCTTGCTGAGGAATTCTCTCATTTATAAAATATTAGTGGCTGCTGTTACGATAAGACTTCAAAGTTAACTTTAACTGCATCTTTGTAAAGCTCT
>JAVIWB010000533.1:0-163660 GCA_031893035.1 Dermolepida albohirtum | reverse complement strand
TCGAATGCTGTTTATTATTTTCCATAACAAGCAAATACTTTTATTAATGATATTTTTTTTGTACTAATGCGCATTTACGAAGATATAAATTGTTTAATTTAACTATATCGCTTTAATTTCAAATCTTTAACTGTATACAACACATCGAATATAACTGCTAGTATAATACAAAGTAGGAAATATATGTATGTATAAATTTATTAATATTCGTCACGAAAAATTAATCGCTAGCTATAAGCTAACACACTCAACAACGTTTGAAAATATATTACTTGACAAGCGACTCGCCGAATAGGCCACCTCTTGGTTCATGAATGTATGAAACAAACTATTCACTTATATGTAGCGACAGCCTCAAGAAATATTCGACCCATATTTTTATAAGAAAAAATATGTACTTAAATATGGCGCACTTCTTGTTTAGGAAACTTTCCGAGTACTTATTTAGCTGACGTATTATGTTAATGAAAAAGCTATGGTTAAAACTCAAATGTCATTCATCGAATTTCGCAAATGAAAATGTAATGTTGATTCCATTTAGAACAAAATTAGGAAGTGAAGTAGGTAACTTTTAATGTGTTTGTTTAAAGTTCGACATTTTATCTAATACATTTGATAGGTAAATTACGTATCACATAGTTTTAGTTTTTGATTCTAAGATGGAGTGCTTGTAACAATATTTCATGGAAGAATGATATTTTAGTAGAACATAAATTCGGTCCTATGATAGAATTCAGGTAAGATAATAGTAGCGTAACGTACTTCATACAAGAAATAAACACTTTTGTGATAAGTCTCAAAACTTTGCAACTGAAAGTCTTTCATTCAGTAGTTATTATTATGAAAACCGTTTAGCTAAAGTATGAGAAATCGTTAAAAGACAATAATTTAAGCTTTCAAAGTCACTTGTGCTTAATGTGAACAAATTGCATTATTTTAATACTTTCTAAATAAGTAAATTTGATTTAAATTTTAAATACAAAAGAATATTTGGTAATTTTTCAATCGTTATACTTTGTAAATAGTATCATTTTAAATATATGCATCTTCTTTGGTAATAGTGGCACTAAATCAAAAACGCATGTAAAAATATAAATGTAAATTTTTCTAATACTATACCTAACACAAGATCATTTCCAAGATCTATATAAATTACAATGTTTCTGCATTTTATTGCCCATTTCGTAATCATTAATACCTTTGCTTGAGTTAGTGTATCCCGCTTTTGTTCTTTATGAATTTTATTATAATTTTTTTCAAGCAGGCGATGGAAATATTAAATGGAGTGTTGTAAAACACGAATACCATTGTAAATGCTCCATGTTTTCAGTTTCAATATACTATAATAAGTTCACTTTTATTGTACTATTTGCATAATTAATTGCTACAGTATATCAGTGTTTATGAGTGCATATATAGTACAAATTGGTTGTAATTTTGCAATAGTACCTTAGTACATAACCTAGCCAAGTTGTAATGTTGGTTACAGATGGCGTTCACACAAAGTTAAAGCTGGCAAAATATTAAAACAATCTTTTCCTAAAGTACGTCACGAAACACGTTTGCTCCATGCAATTCATCTGGTAGAAGAATATGTTAGAAACAGCTATCAAAAATTAATAGCTTCTACCAAACAAGTTTTTATTACATTTCCCAAACGCATTCACGAAATTAATAATTAACATTTACCTTACAAGAATGCATAAAAATTGCATGTAATGGAAAAGAATACTACAAGTTCATATTTTCCTAACTTTTAATTTTGTCCTTTGTACTGCTTCAACTTCATTCACAATAATCACTAAAGGTTGATATATAACCCGTTGCCACATTAATTTTCGAATTCAGTATACGTATTTCGACAACTACGTTGTCATCATCAGCAGATAATTAAAAAGTGTCGTACCTGGTAAACTACGGTGAAAAATACCCGTACGAAAACAAACTCCGTACACCATCCGTACCGTTGAGAACCAAAATGTATTTTAATTATCTGCTGACAACTTAGTTGTCGAAATACGTAACAGAATTCGAAAATTAATGTGGCAAGAGGTTTTATATCAACCTTTATATAGTGAATCAACCACAGGCTCCATCAAAATTACCTTCATTCACAATAATCAACAAATCAATTCATTATTTTTATAGAATAGATTTGAAATATACATACATACTATAAACAAGTCTTTTACTAAAATAAGTAAAATAATTTCAAATAGAAAATTATGTTCTAGGTAATTCAGTTTAGAACAATATAAATATTGTTCTAGAACAATATAAATAAATGTAACAAATCGTATCATGGTCACTGGTTACAATCCATTATTATTCATCAAACGATCTTCATTAAGGACCAATAATCTTCCTGAGTATTGAGAACTGTTAATGTAAAAATGGCTGTATTTAAATTAAGAAAATCATTTCTGTACTCTTCCCATTTACGTTTTCTCCATAAATAGCACACACGGTTCTAGTGATTTCGATGCATTAACTCCTCTGTTGAACTCGAACAAATGTTAATTTTCTTTTGTAATTTTCTTTTGTCATCTTTGCACAAATTCAAAAACTATTTAATTAAATAGAAATAATAACTTTGACACATACAATTTTTCCTCAAGGAAAGGTACTCTCATTCTAGAAACCAAAGACGCTACGTATTTATATATCAAACTAATATATATATATATATATATATATATATATATATATATATCAATTAATTATAATTAATATATTTTTAAACACATATTGTTAATCAATACTGTGTCATTCTCTTAGACACACTAGACACATAAATGAATAATTACATTTTAGTACTGCTGCCTCTGGTCATTCGCTTTCCATTGTTTCTTTCTAAGCTCAGTTGTTAAATGAATGAATGCACTTATGCAGAGTATGCTTTGCATAAGTGTAATGTCGAACACCTTTTCTATTTCAGAAAGTTTGACTGCTGGCAATGGGATGTAGTCTAGTATTCTTCTGATGTATATATAAAATATATACATACACTTTGCAAGTATTCAGTTTTTTGTATGATATACTAGTATGATTGAAGGATATTACACGGATATAATTGAGTAAAATAATATATTTATGTATAATGAAATGGGTTCTATAGGAATAATATATAGAAAATTGTACTATCAATCCACACTTTAATTACTCTTTCGATACATACAGGCTAGGCGAATATACAAAAAATATTAAATGTCTTTGATACAGCTACTTAGATTTTAAAAAAATTTCCACATTTAATTAAATTCGAATAGGGAATTCGGTGAATGTATTTATGTTTCAATCAAACTTCACTCAGAGTTACCTTTCTAATTTAAAATTAAATATTCTATATATTTTAGAGAATTACAACAGAGCTCTGACTTAAAGGTTCAGTAATAACAAAACTTTTTACAATAACGATGGATATATGTATTTACTTAAAATTGATATTTTAAAATCATGTTTATGTTTAGTAAGCAGAGGAATTATAATTCAGTACTTTATATAACCCTACTGAATTAATTTTGTAGACGTGCAAATAAAAAGAATGGTTTAACCAACTGACAAAAAGATTAAAATTTTGATAATTGGTTTTGGTGAGGTGTCAGAATTCATGAAGAAGATATAATTTATTTAATAATTTGCACTAAGGTCGGCATCTGAACTGTTGTTGGTAAAACTTTGAATTAACTTAAAAATATTAGAAATTTATGGAAAAGCAACAACCAAAAGTTACAACTAATGAAGTTATTACTGTAGCATTAGAAAAATTACTAAAACCTTCTTGTACACCCCTTGCACCAAACTATGACATATGTAAGTTGTCGATCAGTAGCCAGGATATTAAAGCATGAAAAATTTTATCTGTATAGACTACATTTAATGCAAGAATTATTGGATGGAAATTATGATGGTAGAATTGAATTTTGCGAAGGAGTGATGGATATTTACAATAATTTATTAAATGCAAGAAGCGCTTCGGCTGCTTTTTCAGGAACCGTATTATTGGTCCATTTTTCATTTTTAGTATATTAACTGTACAGAGTTATTTAGACATTTTACCTGATCAGCTTGTTCCTAGTACTGAGAAAGATGCAGAATTACATGTATGTATGTGTTTCGTTCCAACAAGACGGGCACTTCATCATCATACGCAAGATGTTCGAAGTATTTTGAATCAAAGCTTCCCAAACCAGTGCCATTAACTCATGGAGAGGTATTGCCAAATGTTATTTAAGAATTTATTCACAGATTTGCACATTGTCTAGAAGTGAACAGCCATCATTTCAAAAAATTTGTTATCCTATTTTATTTTTGTTAAAATTTTTTTCGTTTTCAATAAAATTTGCTTTAATAGATTGAATTAATTGCCGTTTTTGAACAAAAGTGTGCTAAGTCTTACTATAACTGAACCCTTGAAGGATAAGCTTTATTGAAATTCTCGATTAGAGTTTCATTTAAAATAAAAAATTATAATTTCTGGCTAAATCGGAAGTCTGATAATAATATAAATAAGCCGTATTTATATTTACTTAAATGTGAAAAATTTTATTAAAATCTAAGTAGTCATATCAAAAATATTCGAATGGGTCCATACATTTGCCTAACTCTGTATATGTACAAGTGTACGAGGTACGGCAATTAAATAACGAGACTGCGCTTCTTCCATCGTGCGGCTGCATCGGGTGAGGCTGTAATTGAAATATCATTGACCTTGATACTTTCCAAAGAACAACCCGTAGTTCCGTCTCTCTGTCCGCTTTAGTTTACTTTCGAGCTTTAATTGCGGAGGACACTGGTACTTAGTAGCGCCGTGATAATGGTTGACATAAAAATCGAGCATCAAATTAATTTAAAGTTCCTCCTCAAATTAAAAAAATCGCCAACAGAAGGTTTACAAATGTTAAAGGGGGTGTTTGGTGATAATGTTATGTCACGTGCTCAAGTTTTTGAATGGCACAAACGGTTTTATGAAGCCCGGGAAGAGGTCGAAGATGATGAACGTCCTGATCGACCTGTGACTGCAAGAACTGAAGAAAACGTTCAGAAAGCTAATGTAATTATGCGGAAAGACCGACGTCTGAGCATTCGGTAAACATTAACAAAGAATCAGTTGCATGATAAATTAAACATGACAGCTCACAATGGCCTATCTGTGTTTTTAACGCATCGCCGTACTTGATCATCCTCTGTATTCGCGAGATCTCGCACCATGTGACTTTTACCTCTTCCCAAAAGTGAAAAGTGCATTAAAAGGAACACATTTTCAGTCTGTTGAACATGTAGAAATAACAACGGCAGAGTTGTTGAAGAGGCTGATAACTGATGAACTACAACACTGTTTTGAACAATGGAAGACACGTATAGATAGAGGAGGAGAGTATGTCGAAGAGGATAAAAGCTAATGCAAGTTTATTTGCAATAAATAACATTTCTCACAACGGCCACGTTATTTAATTACCACAACGCATATTATTGCCTTTACGCCATAACTGAGCACAGATCACTTCCAATGATTTTTATTCTTGACGATGATTTGTTCCAGCGCTTCCCCAGTTTTTGGTCTTTCACCTGTGTTGATCTTCTCCATCTGATAAATGATCGACTCTTATTTACCTGTCCAACTATAATCTACGTTAGAGCTTGTCTTGTTATATCGTCATTACTTGTTTTTATTATTTGTCCCATCTAGTTCCGTTTCCTTCTTTTACATTTGAAACTTTCATTTTTTTCTGGATATACGTAAATGAGTATTTTGCAAGCCTTCCGGATTCGCATTCTAGAAATGGCATAAGAGCATTGGAGCACCGTTGGAATAAATGTATTACTCTTTAAGGAGAATATATTGAAAAATAAAAATTATTTTCTATTTTAAAAAATTCGATTTTCTTTTCCATTCTCACTACTTGTCAAACTACCCTCGTATAACCTACATAACATTATTAAAGACAGCAAGCAGTCTATGGCATCTTTTTTCGGTTTTCGAACGACACCGCTTCCCTGGAATCGGTTTATTTCCCAATATTTTTTTCGCTCTTGCATTTCGATTGATATTGGTGCACTGAAATTCAATAGTGCAACGATAATATATTATAATGCAATTCTTTGTGTATCAATACAGAAAACATCACGAAAAGTATAATATCGTAAGCGCAATCATTACCAAGTAAATGAATTCATTTAGAACTGTATTAAATACTATTTTGGTTTCACTATATTGATTTGGAGTTTAAAAGGCAGTTTAAGAGGTATACAGTAGCTACTATAACTTTTGTAGGTTATTAATAAATTACATTTAATAGAAGTATGATGTAAAAAGTTTTTTCCGTACCGTAATTTCTGTGTAATAAGTTTACCCAACGTTAAGTACAGTAGGACACGAATTTGTGCCCATTTTTTTTGGAACCCATTTGTTTGTATTCCCTAGATTGTATTGACAAATCTATTTTAGTTTTAGGAAATACGACCTTTTATTAAATTTATATGCTCGGGAAAGCGCTTATAATTTTAATGTTCGGTCAATTTTTTGTCACGTTAATGTCAACTTCAAAATGAAAAGTATATAGTAGGGATGTTTATGTCATTGATTTTTCTTTTATATTGGGTGAAATTTGTCACAAATAACATGCAATACAAGTATTGATTATATGAGTGTGGATAAACTGTTGGAATAACATAAGCGAATGACTTTTTCCTATATATATTCTTGTATACTGCTATTTACATACTTCGAAACGCGATAGTTTATGATAGGTAGAATTGGTTTAGTAAGTTAAAGTTAGGGCATTTAGGCAATGTATTACACAACGGTAATTAATAAATTACGAGTTTGAATTATTGTTCGTCAAAGATAAGTAATCTTCAAGTTTTCTATTTCTCGAATACATATGATCATAATTCATAATACTTCTTCGTCAACTTGATACGTATCATACAGAGTCTGTAAGTGAAGTATTTGATGGTGATCTATAGCAATTTTTTTCGTGTTGTCTCTGACTAAGGCACAGTATGGCGGAAAGTTTTGCAAAATTTCAACAAGTTTATGAAGACCTAGTTTTAACGAAGCCCTAGGCTCTCAAGTTGCTTGAGGCATTCTCGAAAGGTCGAAATTCGATACAAGATGAACCTCGTAGTGGAAGGCTTTCAATCAAAAGAAGTGATGAATTGCTTTCTCTATTTCCTGATTCCAGCACCTGCCTGTCTTCTTTCGTCTTTTAGGAGCAGTCTTTTTATAGTCCCCAGACAATTATCTCTTTTCAATAGTGCCTATACCTTCTATCTCAATTTTTTTCTCTAATTATATAGTTCTTGATATGATCTTGGAATGTTAAACTGCAGTACCATCGTCAATAGCCATTTGCGCTTTTATTCTGCGCTTTATAGCTTGATTCACTGTCCTTATCAGCGATTTCTATGTTATATAACTTTCAAATAAAGATCTAAATATACATATTTTGTTTACTTGTTGGCGCTTGCTAATATGTATATTATCCAAATACTCATATTTTGTTTATATTGTATATACATTAGTACACTTAATTATTTTGCTATTGAAAGCCAGTTTTTCCCCTTCTTCCTTAACCATCTTGGTTGTGTGTGTTGAAGGTAGGCAATACCATTGTTTTAGGCACTGGTTGGAGCAAGAAAAAAATTTGTACGCCGTTCCTAGTATTAACATCATATATTATTTTTATACATTCCTTTTATAGCAGCTATTATACTATATATCTTACTTTTTTCATTTAACTTTATGGTTTTCAGAAGAGATTTCGTGTACCTTTTAACTAAAACATTAATTCGTTCAACATCCTGTAATATTCGACTCTTCTAATTTCTTCACTTAGATTTTATGTGCCTAGTAGGTCTTATTTTTACATTAGTAATTTTATTCTTATGCTCATCATCTTTCTTCGAATTATAGTAATAAGACTTACAGAAACATATGAACCAGACGTCTAACAAGTAAATGCCTTATTAAAGGAAAAGAAAATAGCAAAGAAGATAGGATGACGGTAACATAATATCTATTACATAAGAAAGTAGGCGTAAATGAAAAAGCAGCAGAAATTTAATTAGTTTATGTAACTCCATAATACAACAAAAATATTTTAGTATACAAAAGTGGAAGAAACCAAATAGAAAACAAATTAAAATTTAAAGATTGATACAAGATTAAGGGACGGTTACGTAAAATTAATTAGTAATTTTTCACGTTAAAATTCGTGAGATTAAATGAAATAACATACATAGGATTGTTGAAACAAATAAGTCGTTGTTATATATGGTACATCATAAACTATAGTCGTGGGAAAAATCGTTTTGCCATTATCTATCCATCAGTTATGAATAAAGAAAGTTTAGGTTTATATAAACTATTACGAATTCAAATTTTAAAGAGGGGCAAACCGCCATTTTAACCTACTGTCACTTGCCCATGCACGTGTATTCTGTTCGTTATACTTACGAAGAAAATCATTCATATGTTGTGGAGTAGAGCGTTGCAAGATACTTTAAATAAGGGAAAATTATATTCTGAATATTTATTCTGCTACTTATTTCATTACTTATTTTTCTAGAACATGTGTTTTATGTGTTTTACAATAGCAAATATGTTATAAGGGAAAAAAAATAAAAGCTGGAAATCAAAAAGCAAATTTTTTGATTTCAAGTAGTTTTAACAAAAATAGCTTATGACCTTATTTTGAAATAAAGTCTTGAAGGTAATAAATAGTTCACTTATCCAATGTGGTGTAAAAATATATAAAAAAGTAATTATTAATTGAATACAATTGCTTAAGCAACTAGTGATAGTTCTGTTGAATTTGATAGCAAAGTTCATCAAACATATCTTAATGAACGAATTACGTGTTTGATTTCATTACTATTTTTAGTCTTTTATACAATACATTATTACATGTATCTTATAGCATTTTGCATCCTGATTCTGAAACTACTTTCAAAGTTTCTCCATTACACCAGATTTTGAGATATTTGCTTAAATGTTTAACTATAATATATATTTATTTTAGCAACTTTAATGCCAAATATAACAAGAAGTATTGTGTAGTCATGTTTCAACAAGTTTGAACATGTCCCTGAATGTTTTTACGTTATATTTTTTCAGTTACGTTCTTGTTTCTTCTAACGAAGTATTACAATTTAAAAATATTGTTTGATCTCTCATAGAAAATAAGACATAACCTTTCAAAAAGTAATACAGTTACTTATAATGACGATTCGCATTTGCATCACATTTCAAAAGTGTTATATATCAACCTTTAAAACTTATCTTAATTACATTTCCTATATAAATGTAGTAGGAAAATGTTTTACGATTTTTCTAACAATAAATGATTAGAAATCAAAAAATAACAGGATATTAATGACATTCCAGCCTATGCCTACAAGTTCGATTTATGCGCGTTTCGTACATCGCGTTTCGTACACTGTCATAAAACCTTCTCTATTACACTAACCCGATAAGTGTAGAATTTGTTAATCATAACACTGGCCATATGACGACAAAGCAGGTAAGTATAGCAAATTAAGAATTTCTTTCATAAAGTGATTTATTTACATTACAAAATATTACATATATACATATATTGAAAAAATATTAGTAATAAATTAAAATAAGTTATAAAGAGCAGTTTTATATTTTTCCCGATTAAAACAATAATTAGTAAATTTTACGTTATAAATTAGACGTTTTAATGCATCTGTTATTTTGCCTTCTAAATAATCACTAACAGTTTTATATAAGGTTACATCACTAAACTTTTTGCATCGTTTTGGTGTAGAAAGGTTCTTCGTTGTAATAAATAATTTATTTCTTCTAACAGCACAGTTAAGTTCATAAACATTAGGATGTGCTTGCCAACACGTTTATTTAAACGGTTATACCCTTCGAATTTGTAGTGCGGTGCCTTTCATTGTAACACACCCATATCGAAGTACCTTCCATGCACTGTATCCACAAAATAGTCATTGAACTTGGTAAGAGCCTCCATGTTTGGTGCATTTTCCATTATTTGTAACCACGCTTCACTTACACCTTCTTCTGGTAAATGTGCCATTGCTGCACACATACGAATGTTTCCCGTACATCCTGTCGTTCCTTGTAATGTGTTACTAACTCCAATTGTTGAACTTTTCTCCAAATCGCTTGGAAATCAAAAAGCATATTTCAATAACTTAAAAAACATGTTGTAGGGCATTTATCGCAGCTTGCTGAAATCAATGTGAATTTTCATGAAGAGTAGGTATCTTTTCTCCAAATTGAAAAATATATTATAAGTAGATTCTTTCCGATTTGAATAGGGCGTAAATGCTGGGACAAAACATGTTGTGTTTGTATCACTGGCCAAGTCCATGTGGATGGTGTAAAGTTGATCAAAAAGCGAGCAACAGCTTTAAAAGTTCCATCCATAAACATTATTACTTTGCGTAAGCAGGTGTCCTCCATTGCTGCAAAAATTTCAATTTGTCTCCATTACACCATCATCTACAAGGAGAAATGGTTGCATCGACACTATGACAATATCTATATATTTTTTTAGCATTTGATTCCAAACGCTATGTCTTTCTATGTATGTCTTTAACAGATGAAATGTCCAGTCTGAATCTTTTTACGGACATATTTTTGTAGTCGGTTCTCTTCTGGCAATGTAATGAACTTAAAAATTTTTTGCTCTCTCTGAACACATGTATGAGAAGATTTTTCTTCCAGAAAGATTTTACAAGTCTGATGGATGCTGTGCATCAATTTCAAAACCTGTTAACTCATGATGTAATTAAGTAGGATTAAATCAAAATAAATCGATTGGAAAAGTGTACTGAGGAAGATAAAAGTGATTATTACTTCGGTGTACAAAAATGATTAGAAAATGAAATTTTAATAGGATATTGATTCCAGCCTATGCCTACAAGTTCTATTCAGACTTTTCAATGACAATCTAGGATTGTTCCAATCTTTAAGTCGGGTGATACTTGAGTTTATGGATTGAGTTTTATACATGGTTATCCATGTACTCAAATAAATTATGTTTTCTGAGATTCATAATTTGGTTATGTCTAGAAGAAGTAGTGATAAACATGGATTTTTAAAGGATAGATCGATTGAATCTAACCCACTAATATTTATAAATTATATACCAAGAACAATTAACAATAATGTAATAAACATTAATCATGATATCCCTTTTCTCAAATTGCAAAAGTTTAGCTCCTTTGTGAATGATAAACTTCTATTTGAGCAGTAGACTAGATTTGTGTGTCACAATGGGTCGTAAATTGTAAAGTTTATAAAGGGTTTAATTGTTATAATGATGCGTTACATTGTAGAGAGAGTGATTTTAATCTAGGTATTCCATTTGCAGTTTCTCTAGCTTTCAGAAGTCATGTAAAATCAATCGTTAACGAATGTTTTAGAATCTATATCTTATAAGGTTGAATAGTCTCAACTTCTGTAACGTGAATCCTTTTATAGTATTATTGAGTCAGAACTTGAATTCTTTTTCAATCAGTTACAAAAAAATACAGATTTGCTATAGAGGGTACAAAATAATTCTGAAAGTTTCTATATTATGATAATATAAGCAAAATCCTATATTTGAATCCTTCCATTCTATTGGACATGAGGTAATTTACCACCACGTACAAAGCAAGAGATTGCCTTGTTTAATATAATATAAGAAGTATTTAATAACTCTTTTGATAATCTGAAGCTACAGTCACACTTCACATACAATTGTATACAAATTTTAATTCTTTGTCTCCTATAAATTAAGCATTTTTACTAAAATACTTATATACCTAAACAATCTTTCTTATGTTGGTAAGATTACATTTATCTTATATACTCCCACAAAAATCGATGGCAAAGATGGTGGGTAGATAACGATTTATGACCTATGGCAGAACCAACAATTTTTTTAGTTGCACGTTTTCTTTTGTTTTATAGGTTTCAAAAGTGGAATATATATGATAATAGCAACCTTTTCCAATTGAAGCAATGAAATCAAAACCCCGTAGTGGTTTTTTCAAATTCAAAACCAGACAATACGTATTAGGAATCAAACCTGGTGAATAGAGTGGATGTGGAAGCAATTTCCAGCGCAAGTCGTTTAAAACTTCCTTCGTGCTTTGTACGGTATGAGGTCTTGTTTTATTGCAATAACGGACGCAATGAGCAATGAGCAAAAAAAAGTTTGGGATAATATTGTGAGTTAATTGTGGTATCTTATGCTTGATAATCCATACAAGTAAACAAATCGCATTACTTTTCAAGCTGACGGAACTGCACTTGTTTTAAGTGGAGGCTCTTCTTCAGGTTTGTGCCATTCTTCGCATTTACTTTTGGTCTCAGAATTGAGGTAAGGTATCTATGTTTCATCCACAGCCGTTATTCGTCGCCAAAATATGTTGCAGTAACGGGCTAAAAACTCGAAGTTGGCGTTTTCTGATGGTTTCACATCCCTCTTTAAACAAAAAGGAAATGACAGCTCCTTGTAATTTAACCTTGTCTTCCATGGTTGCAAAATCAGCAGCAGATTAAATAATATTGCTCAAGATAGCTATGTAAACATGTTCAGACCAAATTCCTAGAACTTTAGAAATATCCCTTGTACATACATACACATATGAAATGTAATTATTGTTGTTAATGATTATATATAAACGTATAATTAAGTTCTTCTACGATGGGAATTAATGAAAAATTATTATTTTCTGCTATTCTATCGCTAATTAAATTCACAGAAATCAATTAAAGACCAAATTGTACTGCCTGGTGGCTTAATTGGTAAAGCAGCCGTCTAGAAAACGGCAGGTAGAGGTTCGAGTCCTTCTCCAGGGCAGAAATTTTTACTTGATTTCTGTGAATTTAATTAACGATGGAATAGCAGAAAATAATAATTTTTTTGTAATTGTTGTTGATTGCAATTTCTATTTATCCTTGGTTTTTTTTTGAATATTTGTCTTGATTAAACAAAGAAAATGTCAGAAAATTTAAAAATAATTGTGTTGCATTGTTAATCCAGAGCAACAATGTAGAGTATATTTTTTTTTATTAAAAAAAAAACATGACTTTTTCATTTATTTAAATTTTGTTGCTGAGGGACTATGTATAAAAATATAATAAATTTGTCGTCCCTTATATTGCTAGCTTTTTCTCATTTATTAAATTTAATTTTAATTTTTGTGTTCACTTCAAAATGACATGTACAATTTCAAATACTATACAATCGGGCTTTTGCCTGCATCTTATAAATAAATAAACAAATAAATAAATACAGTATTGTGCAAATTAATGGAATCAAACACAATATAACTAAGAAAACCGTTTATTTGTCATATAATCACGATGAGATGGTATAAAATTATAAATTACTAGTAATTTAATAAGAGATATGCCCTCCTTTGGCTGCGATGACAGCCTGAACTCTTTTCGGCATGGAATTAATTTTTGACAGTTTTCCTTTATTTTCTCGTCCCTAAACCACACCTGAATTACTGCTTCTATCAATTTTGTCTTCGTTGTACAGTCCATTTATAGCCCACAGATTTTCAATAGGGTTTAACTCTGGAGAATTGCCAGGCCAGTCGAAGAGAGTTATACCTTTTTCCTTAAAATATTTGACCATAACCTTCGATTTGTGGCATGGAGCTGAGTCCTGTTGGAAAATTGCACCTCCGTTTGGCTCACATTTCTTTAGATCTTTTCCCAAATACTTATCCAGTAGCTCTTTACATTTCTGGCTGTTCATCATGCCTTCTATAGGCACCAGCGATCCAGTCCCCATGTACGAAAAACATTCCCAAAACATCTTCTTTACAGGAAGTTTGACAGTCTGATCGACATGAGCCGCAGTGAGTTTTTCATCTCCACTTTTTCTCACGAATTTTGATCGCTGCCCCTGCACCAAAAAATGGAACTCGTTTGAGAACAACACCTTTCTCCAGTCTTCCTCATTCCATCCGGCATATTTCTTGGCCCAAATAAGCCTCTGCTTCATCATTCGTTGAGTGAGGAGTTGCTTCTTCTGTGGTCGAATGGCTTTTCTTCCAGACTCTAAAAGACTCCTACGACCTGTCGAGTCATGCACTTTCACTCCAGCGTCGGCTAAGTTTTTTGTAGATCAAAACTAGTTTTTCTTGGGCTCAGCTTGCTATTTCTGACCAAAAAAGTGACATACCGGGTGTCATCTTGCTTTTTCTCCCACATTTTCCCGCTCGTTTCACTTCGGCTATTCCGGTATTTTTTTTGCTTTAGGATCTTGCTTACTGCTCCTTGACTAACACCACATTCCTGAGCAATATCTCTCTGTGTCATTGAAGTGTGCTCACTTAATGTCGCAATCTTCTCACGTTTTCTGGGCGTGATATCCATATCGCGAATAACAGGTAAAAGCACAATATAAATCAAATTTTGAACTTTGAAAGAGTATAATACAACAAACTCTCTAAAACGAACTGAATAACTGTGTAATGTTCCCAGTGATATAGGTTATGTTTTTTGATATAAAACTACTGTCAGAACTGAGCTAACAATGTTGCCACATGCAGAAAACTAAAAAAATAGTCATAGTTCCATTAATTTGCACAATACTGTAAATTGGTTTAATTTTCTAAATTATTTAATTCTTTAGTAATTTTTTACACGTTCTGTAATACTGTTCTGTTCATTAATGTTAATGTTCCATTTAACTGGTATTTGTCAGAGGTAAATGGATTTATTAAACTAAATAAACAATTAATAGTATCGTACCTGTTTATCATTGAAACTACATTACATAGTTGAGTAGTCACATAAATAATATTGTATTGCCCTAACTGCTTTAATGGAAAACCATATTAGTACAGTTTGGCCTACATGTGTATTTCCTCTTAATTAGAAGTACTTTAATGATTATAACTGATATTCAAGTAAGAGAGAGCGAGAGCGAGGCAGAAAGACGGGAAGGATAAAAGCTAAGATACCTACTTTCTCTAATAATATCGTACGAAAATTAAGCTACCCTAAAATGTAATCATGTACTATGAATTTAAGATAAGCGTGTTCTTGGATAATAGGTATTTATTCAGTAATAAATCTACATAATGCTTGCTCTATATTGGAGGGCTGTGGACAGATGATGTTAAATGGAATGAAAGTAATTATTTTAATAAGATATAGGTATAAATTTAATTATATTAGAATATATTTATAGAGTGAAACATAAAATTAAAGAAAGAGATTAATAAATAATAGCAAGTCAGAGGTGTTCCAAAATAATACCAGAAAATTTAAAATACTCAAACGATTCGTTTTCTTGAATTCACATCTACAAAAGCGTACATATGGAGAAACTTGTTCAGGGAATTGTTCAATAAAAATGTGTTGATTTAATCACCAAAATATACTTTGGCGCCTTCAAAATAGTTCTGATGTCATGCATTTGTGCCAACGAATAGTCTATTCTTAAAATCTTTTATAGACACTGTTACGTTTTGATTGTTTTTTAGGTGTTAAAGGCCTTTTTGATTTGAATATTCCGATTATAGAGCAGGCATATTTTTATTATTCTTTAGATTATTTTGGATCTTTAGTGTTTACTGCTGCCTTAAATTTTTAGTATATGGGTTTAATGGAAATTTCGAGTTCGACAGTAATCATATAAACCACCGCGATAGCGAATTTATTGGCAAATTCGGAAGATTTCTACCTTCTACTTTCTACCTTTGAAGGTGGATATCTTTTTTGTTGTCGTCATTTTGTTCATGTGCTCCGTTTTGCTAATTGTTTCTTTTGCTGAGTGTAATTTATAGGGTGCTTGGAACAAGTCTCAATTTTTGTTTAAAGTATTATTTCAACGTAGTTTTTTTTGTAATCAAATTCCATTCGAGATATTTATGTAACCCGTAATTTATACGAGGCAATTGGTGGGGGTCAAGCTCAGAATTAAACCTCATGGCAGGAAGAAGAAAAAATATCTCGAAAAAGAAATGCAGCACAATTATTCTGCAACCTTTAATATATATAGAATTCAGTTTTTCGAAAAAATTACGTTTTTGTATTTATTAATTCAAGACAGAAAATGTCAGGGATGAATTAAGTTAAACGCATAAATTGTCGATTTCTTATACTTGTCAAATTCATTTTGGCAGTTAATCAACATTTTCTTCTATGATTAGACATTCGAAGTTAGGTGAAATTATAATTTTGCGCTATGTTTTATTTTTTTGTACAAGAAGTAATTTGAATTAGATATCACCAAATCGAATTCTTTCTTGTAGCCAGATGTCTACCTTGTTTTAAATTTTTAAAGCGTGGCAATACAATCGTTCTGCGAAATTTTATGGCTATAATGGTTACAATGTGTTTTCCACGAAGTGATAAATTATGTTTGGGGAACAAGAAAAAGTGCCATATCAACCGAATAGGACGTTTGAGCGATATAATATTTACTATTGCGAAATGGAAAAATTCTAATTTTAACCGCTTTTTACATCAGAAACTTTTTTTTGGAAAAATTCCTGCTCTCCGCACGAGACTCGAATATGTCTTTAACATTCTTTTAACGTGCCATAAATGTATTATGGAAACAGATATTAAAAGAAACTTAGGGTAGGTTTTTAAGTGCATGCAATTAGGTGCTTTTACAATGCGAAACTGAAAAAATTCTAATTTTAACCGCTTTTTACATCGTATATATATTATTGCAGAAATTTGTTAACTAAATTCCTGCTCTCCGCGCGTTAGAAGACTGGATTCGCTGTTTTCCATGGTCTAGGGGTGAAAACGCATACCCGGTTAGCATTCGAGACGCGGACAGTAGAACTTTTTTCAAAAAATAAAATTTCTGCATTATATAAACGTCGTTGTGTAACTTGTAGAGCTGCTTCAATTCAATAACTTTTTCAATTGATCAAATGGGATGTTTCTGACCAGCATCTCTCCTTGACGTACTGATTTGGTAACAAGCGATTACCATCTTTTTATATACAAAGTAATGTTGAAATGTGGTTAAAGACTTATACGGCAGATTTTTATGCAGAAGGTATTTCAAAATTTTCTACCTGTGTTCGAAATAATATCACAAAATTGTAGTTTCAGGATATATGTATGCATATAACATTTTTGTCTGAACAACCTTCACATAATCACAATAAAGTTAATTCAAAATAGAACAATCTCGGTAATATTTGATTATATTGTTCTTCCCCCCTTTACGTCTTGGGAACTAAAGAGCATTTATGCATATGCCGAGTAGTACTAATTTGTTTAAGATAACTCCTCTTTCGTATATATCTTAACTATTTGTAAATTCTGTATACGCATTTCGGCAACCAAGTTGTCATCATCAGCAGATAATTTCAAAGAGTAAAACACGGCGAAGAATTATCGCGAACTGGACGCGTATGAAAGCATGTACATCGTAAAGAATTCAGGCCATCTGGTTAACGTTTATGAGGCCGGCCCTCTACAAACGCCTCTCTTCTCTCTGCTGAAAGACAAGAGGAGCAATATCATAAAACACACATAAATCACACGTTTATACCTTTTCCGAAGTATATGTTAGTTTAATAGTATCAATTTGCAACGGTCTATATAATTTCTTCGCCGTGTTTTAAATTTTACGAAATTAATTGACAACTAATGCGTAAATTTTACAAATAGTTAATTGTGGAAAGGGGTTATATATCAACCTTATTGATCAAGTGATTTCATTGGTTGTTATATCTATCTATTAATTGTTGTTTATAACTTCTTGAATTTATTTTGGAAAAACAAGTTGATAGTAAACAATCTATAGTCAATTTCATGTAATGTCATACTTTCAAAGTTATTCACCATATATGATACACAACATGGAAACTGCAACACCAAGAAGTGTTGCGAATTTGTTAACCAAATTGAGTGGAAACATATAACTATTCAAAGATAGTAATTGATTATAATTTTGTTGTGATGGATTATGGCATATTTGACATTTCATGTAGTCTTTTCTGATGTTAATGTCAGGTGTACTTTTTGAGAGTTTTGATTCAATTTACACCGATTCAATTAACACCGGTTCAACCCTAAGTGATCAATTTTCGCCGTTTTCCCTTGTTATATTTTTGTTTAACGTGTTTTGAAGGTTTAATTATAGAGTGGCATATGGTTGTTTAGTGATGTATCTCTTTTGTATAGGAATGCATGGTGGCTGCATGAGGGTCAGAAAAAGATGTGCGGTATGTCGCCATATTCAATTTTCTGCTGAATGGTGTGTGCACCAAGCTACGGGAGTTATGGTATGGGGTGCTATAGTATTTGGAAGTAGATGGGGAACGTTGCGATATTCAATTTTCTGTTGAAAAGTGTGTGCACCAAGTTACGGGAGTTATGGTATGGGGTGCTATATTATTTGGAAGTAGATCTCAGTTAGTGTTCATCCAGGGTACTATGAACTCTATAGTCTGCTATATCTTTAATAGCTTCAAGATTCACTTTTGCAGCAAGATATTGTCCGACACCGCGTAGTGAAAGATGCTCTAAATCGATTCGAAAAGGTCTACGTCAATATCTTTCCATGGCTAGCCAGATCTTCCGACTTCTCGTCAATCGAACACGCGTGGGATATTATCGAAAGGAAAAAGACGAACGAAAACAGTAGAAACCTACTGACATGAATTGTAGGTAGGAGACATCAACCACATACTAGAATTAAAGATATGAAGGGTGAAGGAGTGTGAAACTAATACAGTCGGTCCAACACATTATCAATAAAAATAAAATTGAATTGTGTTCATTTTTGTTCGTTTTGTTTGAAATTATATTCAATTTGAATAGGTATACTTTGCAGTTGCAACTTCCAAGTCGTTGAATGTACATATTTTATATTACGTTAATAATTCCTAACTAGTAGCTTTCTTATAATATTATTTCTTCTAGAATTTTCTTGCAAATAGTACAGCGCCTCAATACAGTTATTATGGAAATTTATAGTCATTTTGTCATAATAACTTCGCTGCTTGGGGAAACATCTACTTTCTAAAAAATTATATCACGTTCTAATTAAAAAGAAGTAATGTATGCTCTTTTAATAGCGTCATATTTCTTCACAGAGTTTTACGTACGTGAAGCTTGAAGGGCCTTGCCATTACTATAATGAAAGCAATTAGGAAATAAATGCTTTGAGGTACATAAACAAATTAATGGGCGCACAGAGATGATGCAATACGAGAATATGCGAACTCGTAGACAGCTTCATTATAATTTTGTTATGATGTGGTCTGCAGGAATGTAAGCACATACTGTAAGACCTTTTAAATGAATTATGGAATGTAAATTCTTTACCCTTCTTGTCTCATCTTAACTATTTAAAGCTATAAATGTATTGTTGAATTGAAATATAAAAATTTTAATTAAACAGTATTTATTTATTTAAACTACTAATAAAATAGGCACTTAAACTATTGATATAAAAATTGTAACATAATATCAATGTAATTATACGGATCTTGTGGAATAAGGTATATGTGATAAACTTTTGTATACACTGTTGCAATTTTAATAATCGTATAATATGATACGAAAGAAAATTAAGTCCTTCGCTAGATACAATATAAAGAGATAAAGGACAATATATTGTATGTATATTTGAGGAATAAAGGAAAAATACAAGGACATTCTTATTTTACTTTGAAAGAAATAATAAGAACAACAAGATATAAAACACTTATGGAAAAAATATATATATTCAATATTAAGTATCGATAACTTTCTTCAGAGAAACTAAAGTCAAGAACGACAAATGACAATTCAACGCAAAAATAAGGTAAAGCTAAATGTATGATTTTTTTAAATGCATAGGAATGTATGGTTCTAAGATGCAGCGATGATGTATTGAGGTTGTTAATGCTTTCTAAGATTTTGTCTTAAATATGCTTAACATTTACATACCAATTATACATTTTATATTGTTAAAAAGAAGCAATTAGTCTTCAGTAACATTTGCGAATGTTAATACCAACACATTTTAACAATTCAGACTTACATTACGAAAATTCTATGAATTTAAAAGATATATGTAACAGAATAATTTTCAAATCAGTTTGTCACAGTAGGTTCGTTATTACTTTTACCCTTTTGTAGTACGTAGTCTATATTTTTTGTGAAGTTAAATATTATTAGTGAAATAATATACATACCGCTTAAAACAATTAATGGGTATATATATATAGTTGATAATAAAAAGTAGTACAAGATAATATAATAGCTACGAGTATGTCTATAAACTCGTTTCAACCTTTTAAACAAGAAAACGAATACATATGTACGTGTCTTAAAGAGTTTTACATGCGTTAAAGCGATCATCGCTGTAAAATATAAAAGCGCGCCTCCACACGCTCCTGGGTCAGAATCTAAAAGCTATTAATCACAGAGGTGTACTCTGTGAATAATAGCTTGGTTTGTAAATTTGAGTATCGTTAGAAATGGAAACACGAGGTAGAAAATCTGAGGGCTATAAACTCAATTGGAAACTGGAAGAACACAAATGTTATTGGAGTGGTTGGTGAATTTATACACTTTGAAAATGCTTTTTTTTGGAAATTGGAGGTGCTCGATGAAGACAGGGGTGAGATCGGCCAACACCAACAACATCAAGAAACAATCGATACCTATTGCAATCAATATGCTCCTAATGTAACCGAGTTTTAAGTGAGCTTGCTGCTTCCACTGAAGGGCTACTATCAACGCAAACAATAAACAATTGTTCGTATAACCCTGGTTTATATGTCTGAAGACTATTCTTTTCCATTCCTATTACAGCAGAGCATAAAAGAATACATACAATATGGGGACATGAAGATATCAATTGGTATCATAGCGAACGGAGGTGAATATTAGTCAACGACGAATCCAGATCTACGTAGCAGACAAATAAGAGGAGTATTCTGATTTCGCATGAGCGATGAGTTTCTGCATTCCATTCTTCTTCCGCATGCAGCAGGAGTTGGAGAAGATATCAATTTATAAACAATTACACTCGTCCCTATTGAGTGAACATTATGGACAACTAAAGTGAAAAAGTTAGTATAGAAAGAATGGAGTGCCAACCAATTCTTGAGATGGTAATCCATTGTTGCTGCATGAAATATGCCATCAAAAATGCTTCTGGCAATACGAATTGCTGTCAGGTAGGAATGGGACATGATTCACTAAAAAATGTTCGACATGCTATGCTAATTCGAGTTATTAAGATGCCAAACGTTTTTAGATGTTCGTGTAGATCATATATGTATATTACTAACCTCTATTTTTTTTGTAACAATTATTGCAATAAAACTTCTGTAAAGTTAAATATTTCTCTAAACAGTAACACGAAGTAGTGAGAGAATTATATTATTATCTTACGGACAGAAACGAAACTATTCCAAGAAGGACGTGTAGTAGAGCACCTACATATATCGTTTTTTTAATCACACAATGAATAACGAAGCTATTGTAAATATGCCCACTTTGACATGTTCGAATACACGGCTATTGTCAAAGAATGGATAAAGAAGCACCTTTTTTCGAAAACGTTGCTGATTAAGACACGTTTCGCACTATATCAATGGTTCTCAGTTAACCCAAACCTTCGTCGATAAGTTGTACTCACTTGTACAACTCGTCAACGAACAATGGCATTTTCTGGACAAATGATGAGTACGTGCTAGTAGCCAGCTCTATCTTGTGGTTTCTCTAAAAATTTAAAAACATTCTGATCTATTCTCGTATGTTTGAAAAATTAAATTTTCAAAGAAGAAAGACGGAGAAAAAGAAATGGAAGTAATATTTTCGCGTGAAATGAATTTTTTATGCAAGGTGCTTTTATAATCATATATTTCTAAGCATTATTTCAAAACTGGTGTCTAGATTAAATGTATCTGTAAAGCAATTATAGAAGGAAACGTCATAAATGATAAATGATGAAACGACACTTTGGCAAGCTTCAAAGTAAGAAATGTAAATGCATGCAGCATTTAAAGAAAAATAATATACAAGAGATTTTTTAGTTTACGAAAAAATTTTAAGTAGAGATATTGGTGATTTGAAAATCGATAGTAAATCGCGAAATTTATTTATTTTTATATATTATTATATTTTTCGTAAATACTGTGGTAAATACATATGATTTGTTTTACTTTCTATTAACTTTTTGTTTGTACTACATACTAATAATTTATACAGGGTCATTCTTGTAACGCGTAACAACCAATATCTCCGTATAAGTTGAAAATAGCCTCACATTTTTTACTTTTCTTTAATATTATTTTTTGTGCAAAACTTCATAAAAAATTTTCTTTCATTTTCAATGATTGATACTGATGATTTTAATACTCTAGTTTTACCATGAAATCTACACACGTTGCTGGTTATTTAAAAATTTTCTTTTCAATAGAAATTAAAAAAAGATGATTTCTTTGATAAAAGAAAGTTGCATGTCCGTTTTAGATATTGTCTTTGCAGAGCTTCGATGATTAAAGGTGATCGGATGCCAAAGTAGGGATGCGTACTGGAATTAGGACTTATTAAGTGCAAAATACAAATATAACGACATAGGTTCGATAGATATTCAGAGCAATTAAATTGATGTGATTCGTGAACGTAAACTTGCTGGCGAAAGTAACACGCAAGTCCTTAATAATTAGTTTATGATTTAGTTGTACGCTGTTTAAAAAGTAACCAATTTCAATGAAATTATTTTTACCCGTATAGGAAATCATTTTGCACTTGTCGAAATTTATATGCCAATCACTAACTGCATTTATAAAAATGGACCTAGATTTGTTCACTCAAAAAGTTTAGGATCTCGCCAAGGTATTCCACATATTCCTTTCTTCCAAGCAAGTAAGACTTCGGCCCACTTATTAATAAAAGCGAAATGAAAATCAATATATTCGAAGCTTCCGTCGTAATATATGGTGGTCAAGTTAGTCAAAAGTCTTTCGAAAGTTCTTGTATATCATATAGACTTGGGCTTGTTTATCAAGACTCTCTGACACATACTGCGTGAAAAAACCTAGATTTGGGACTGTTGATTTGAAATTTAACATAACCACAAAGAAATGAGGTTTCACGATCATTTATTTCAGTCAAATAATAATAAAATTTATGTGTCGTTTAGACTTATTTGGAGATACATAAGTATATTGGCCTGACTAATTATCCACTTACAAAATTGTTTCTTTTTACATATATTTATATTTTTCGTAACTATACTTTCTGAACTTAACTTTCGTATGTTTAATTTTAACTTACGCTATATAAAAATAATGATATAATTAACATAATGAACAGTAAACATTTATTTTTGCTTAAAATTTGAATAATGAATATCTGTAAGTTTGTCCAGTCCTAGTATCATCTATGCTATAAATTTCATTAAAGCGCATCACAGACGTTAAATAAAGGTTCAGTACCCTAAATAATAAATTACTACAAAAAAGATCTTTTAATTACGATAGTTTTGTCTGCAGAGAAGATAAAATTACTATTGGCGTTTGAAGAGTATTCTTCCAGATGCGACTGTTCAAGAAGTGCACAATTGCAAATTCAACAGATGCGAATCCTAGTTGAGAGAACCGGATTATCGATTTGTGCCCATATATACACGCCAGTTCGTCTATGACTATGAGGTATTTCCACTCGTAGAGAGACCACTTTAACTTTATTCTCCTTTTTTTTGTTCGTGCCGTTTTGTGCTTGAAAGGCATTTTTTCGAAATGATACGAGTCCGATCTACGGATTAAAACACACGCAATTTCATATTACGCTTCGCGTGTTTTCTAGCGTTAAATATACCTTTTATATATTGGTATTGTAGTTTTATAAACTTCTTTTTTGTATGATTCTCAATATATCGTTTTAATATTTTATAGTATAATCGTTTAATCGTATAGAAATTTACATAAATCAAGTTTCATTACAATTTTTTAATTACGTATTTTCATAAAATGCTATACATACTATTAAGAATTTTATTTACATTTCTTAACTTGAATGAAAGTTTGATTTTTACCATATGGCGTCAAAAACAATATTCTGCAACATTTCATGTATTTCGCTAACTTTTAAGCGAAAGACAGAGATTACGCTATAAATCTTTACCGAATATCTTACATTTCAAATATTGCTGTACCCGGAGCGGCTGTGTTTTATTGGACATTGTTAGTTATTAATTGTTCGAAACATGGCGACTGGAAAGAATGAACTACAGAGTAGTTCATTGTAAGTTAAATTTTTAGACCGCAATATCTTCGTTTATTGCATATATACACAATAGAAAGGTGTTTATCAGTAATTCCCATAGTTGATATATTAATGAATTCCATGTATATTGAGAAACATTTACAATTACAATTATTTAAATGTTGATGTTGCGACATAGCAACACTGGAGCAGTTGTTTGACTATTATTACAATGCTTATTACGTATTGTTATTTTTTTAGGAATAAGTTAATACCAGAGGAGGCGTATTCTGAAGACATATAAATTGAAAATGCAAGGTTGATGCATAAATTCGTAGAATTTTTGGTTTCTAGAATGAGAGTGTCTCAAAAAAAATTGTTATGCAAATGTCAAAGCTATTGAATTTGTGAATTTATGCAAAGGTTGTTTTATTTATTGACCAAAAAAAAAATGGAATATTAAGTAAACAAAAGAGAATTCCCAGCAGACACTTTTGTTCGAAACTACTAGTACCATTTGCATCATTTACGACAACGAGATAACAGGACGCATCGTGTGGTGCCACGAGATACTTAAGAAGTAAACGGAACATCACGCTATGTTAATAGCATCTTGACAGATGATGGAATCTAGCTTAACAACCATAACGTGGCTATTAATGCACAGAACAAAATTTGAAGATAGAGGAACCCCATATTCATACGAAAATATATATCCGCTAAGAAGAAGAAATGTCTTCTTTAGAGTGAGAGAAATTATGGAAGACATGGTGTTCGATACATAGGGACTGTCACCGCAAAGTAGTACATCGCGGAGTGTCCGCTCAAATTTCTCGAAGCACTCCAAAACGTTTGCTCTCGCTCGAGACTGAGCACTGGGAGACTGTACCGAGTATCTAGCGGGAACTGAGTTGAAGATGCTGGAATATCCATCCTGCAAGTTAGCTTTTACTCCATGCGATTTGCACTGTTTCTCCATCTAAAGACAAAGAGAAAGGCGGGAACTTTTACAAGGATCTTCTGAAGGCAAGGGATGGCGAATATGCTCACCTTTCAGAAGAAACGTTGAAAAATTGGTTCGATAACTGTGTATATGGCATATAATGAAAATTATTTTGAAAGATTTTCAAAATTAAGGCTTATTGCAAAACTGCTTCTCTTTGGAAAATACCCGATCGAAGCATTAAAACAGACAAATAAATTCATGGAAGGTTGTTAAAAATTAATTAAAGTAAGAGTAATAACGATTAATAGAATCGGTGCCATGTCACCGAAATATAGTTAGGATATTACAGTCGCACCATTTCCATCGACATAAGACTTTAGTTAATTTCCTTAGAAAATAGTTATTTCTAATCAATACTAATTGAATGACTTATCTGGAAGAATAGAATCGCCTTAGTAGATTGTATAGACGTGCTGCTAATTCTAATAACAAACCGAGGAAAAAACATTGCTTCTTCTGAAACATGTGATTGTGGGAACGAACTTTAGTTGTCTAATGGTCATTACTAAGTAGATTTTTATACTTACATACAGCTCCTATCATTTGATTCAATGACGACATTGTGATGCATTTTTTTCAAAGGATATAATTGCCTTTATTGCTGCGCGCGATGCATGACGTTTTTCTCGCTTTGATAGTACTTTTGAATGATAGTGTATATTGAACTAGCTAGGTTATTTTTACAGTGGCGAGCTCTTTCCTAGAGACGAAACGAGTATTGGTACCCTTGTGGTGGCAGACTTATAGCTTGCGTCCTTTGGTGAAGAGAATACACTCTACGTAGGTAGTGTTCGCAGATGAGTTTACGCTAGATGCCCAGTGTCCGTCCTAGTATTGCTTTTAGGCTTAGTAATCCCACGAACCCGAGCTTGGCTCACCAAGCCACTGTTGGTAGGCGGCGAAATTGGTAATTATGTTTACATATCGAACCGTACCACCAGTGACGGTTAAGACTGGTATCGCGGGCGTCGATGGCCAACCGGAGAATCCGGGCTCGACTGTTTGAGGTTGGACTAACGAGGGCAGTGGTTGAAAACCCATGCGGGCTAGACGTGTTTTTCTCGCGACGGGTGAGCAGCTGTATCTGCTAGGGTACTAACCTCCAGAGTCAGTAGGAATTTAGATAGGTCCCTTATTTACCTGTAGCGTACAGACGGTTCCTGTAGCTGTGGTGAATGTGTTCTCGCGGCCTGGTGTTATCACATAAAACACCAACAGAGACATTCTACGTTAGAATTCGTAGTAGAGACTGTGCTAGGTGTCCGGTGTGCGTCCTAGGATAGCTTTTGGGTTTTGACAATCTCACGAACCCGAGCTTGGCCCACCAAGCCACTGTTGGGAGGTGACAAAATTGGTAGATATGTTTGCATAACGAACCGTACCACCAGTGATGGGTAAGACTAGTGCCACGGGACTCCAGAGCTCCCTGAAGACTCACTGGGGCAGTGGTTAAAATCCCATGAGGAATAGAGCTGTTTTTCCCTCGCCGGATGAGCAGCTGTGTCTGCTCCGGTACTGAGCTGCAGAGTCAGTAGGAATTTAGATAGGTATGGTGGCAGGTTAATAGTTACGTTTCTTGCAAGCGAGAGTGCTGGTTGAGCATATCTCAATCCCACTCTCATGAGGACATCTTCAGATGTCCTCACTCACCACATAAAGTATCAACAGACACTCTAGGTAGGGAGATTCGCGCACACGGATTGGGCTTATGTTTTTCCTGTGGTGAAGTCACATAGATATTTATTCATCCTAATCACCGCTTCGTTTCATTTATATATTATTGAATTGAAATAATTTTAGTGTTGAGTGTAATATATTACAAAGGGCTCATTCTTATTTTGAAAATTATATTTGTTCAAAATGTACCCCATTATAGAGATATGAAATCTATGAATAGCATGTATTCGAAAGAAGATCAATTCTACATACTTTGTCTAAGGTGTATTGTATTATAAAAATTATAAATATCCAATTTTACACAATTCTTTGCAAACGACTTCTAGTGAAAGTCTGTAACGAGTACTAGAAGATGCCTTTGATGAAGATATATAAAGAACCATAGAAATTTAGAATCTTTTTCATGTATTTACACTCTCTCGAATTGAGAGTATTTTCTTAAGTATAGAATTTCTATTGTTATTTAACATTTTACCGTTCAAATTATTTATTATATTTTAACCTGTTATTGGTTTAAAGGGTAGATTAAATGTAAATATAATTAAATATTTGTTTGTTGAAAATATTATGTAGAACTTAACGTTTCTTTTGACTATGTTGCACATTTGCATAAAAACATCTAGCACTAGATAAGGTGCCCACCGAAAACATCTTAAAAAAATAACTTCTTGAAACAGGAATACAAACTTAACTTTATTAAACTTGGTCGCCCAACGAGAGGTGCCAGAATGTAGCTTTAAAATTTTTTAATTCTTATATCAAAGAAAAACGATACACACGTGCTTGTCACAAATTGTCGAGTAAGGTAGGTAAAGCAGGGCTAATAAATTGTGTAACCGCTCTTTGGCAATTAAAGCATAAAGCAATTTTAGCTAAAGTAATTAAAGATCTACTTTAATTAATTAGTAAAAATTAAGCGTTCTTTGTGTAGGCCTTTGCAGGCACACAAGTACAAATAATAATTATATCAGGAACAAGACTACATTGCATTTTTTGTATTTGAAATAAACATAGTCCAGTTAACTATGTTAACTACCCGGCACTTGAAACCAAACGCAAACAGTGACGAGGGACGTCATAACCTACGTACATTTTTGGGTGGTAGTAGTAGAATAATAATGTATTGTAGAATATATGACAACATACTTCAAATTCATTGCACATCCTTTCATTAGTTGTGATATTTGTCATTAACAGTTTTATAAATACGTTTTTAATAACAAAATAATTTAGATATCTAGCTTTCACATACAATAATTTCCTCTTACTTAGAATTCGAGAATGTTACAAGAAAATTCTTTCTATTCGTGAATATTATGAGAAAAGGAGACTTTTCATGATTCTTCATAAAACAGCTACCGGCGAAAAAGCTTTTGTGTGCGTTATCGTAACGAAATAATCTGGAGACCCGCACGTGATTATAAAGGGGACGATTCCATTCATGAAACTTCCTCAACCTTGTCGTGAATGCCAACTTCCAAGCTTTTCTATATCAAATATAAAAACGAACGACAATTTTATCAAATGATTTGTTTTTGTTGTAGACTAGAAGGAAATGTGCTTTTTACGTATTCAAATATTTAGATATCATCGATGGTCTGTATTATGATCAAAGGGTAGGACTAATATATGTATACAGGCAATATGAGTTATATAGGGTTATTCCTATATAACTCATATTCCTTCCTTTTCAAAAGCCCTTTTAGAGAATAATTACTGGTTATGGCTAGAAATAATTTATTTTGCTATCAAAAATAATATTGTAAATGTCGGCTGTATTTATTATAATTCGTAGATTATCACATTTAAATATTTTGACTCACATACATGCAGCCTTATTGATTTTGTGTATTTACGTATGATGATTTGATGGGATGTGAGACTAGAAATTTAATAATTGAGTTATTTCTTTATTATTTCTAAAAATATTTCCTTTCAACTTCGAAGCACTTAGACCAACGATACTGAAATACTATTCTGTTATTTATGTAAAGATCTTTCTTAAAATTCTCAAAATACTGTTTCGTTACTGCAATAAGTGCTCCATCCAATCGAAACTTAAAGAAAATTGTAAGTTTCGGGGATAAATGGAATTATATTTAGCGAACAGTATTATTTTGTGAGGCAAAACCTAAAATATCAATTGAACTAATTTTTTGAAGAACTTTTTTCATGTCGTTTTCCATAAATTTCTTCGTTCGATTTGTTTACTAGTGGCAAAATGCCGTTAAAGGACCCTTTGCCAATTTATAAAAATTATTTCTTTCGAATATCATATAAATTCTAGCAATTATTTTGCCTGGCAGTGGAAATGTCCTTCGTTTTCTTTGAGAATGTGCTGATGTGATGTATCCTTTGTTAGAGCGTAATTTCGTCAGACGTACAAGAAGTCAGCTTGATTTTGATCGCATTTCGAGATTCGTAGCTGACATTTCAAAATGTGTAATTGTCTATGAAATGTGTACAATAGGTATGTCTGCGATAATAGCAATCTCCTCAGTGTTTGGTCGTTTAAAACAATTATTGATCAGTTTCGGAATTATAGCTTTTGATGATCCTGGTCGTACTTTATCTTCAATACTCGTATCATCACGTTTAAACTGCACAACGTAGTCACAAGTTGTGGCTTTTGAAAGGGCATAGATCCAAAAGCTATTGAATATCGACCAAAATTTCACACTTATTTAGTCTTTTAAAATGTAAATACTGGATTGCGCCTTGAATTGCTAGTTAGGCACTTTATACAGTCTGCCGTAATTTACACATCAATTCTTTGAAATTAAATAAATTTAATATGCTATTATAAAAGGATAGCCGAATTATAATATAATGGAGCTAGTGGTCGTGTTTCACGTTTTGCAGTCTTCCTGGGGTATATTTCCATTTATGAGAGATAGGAAGTTTAATACGCAAAAATTCTCTACTATGAATATTTTATAAACGAAAAGATAGAAACGCTAAGCAAAAGCATTGCTAAACAATTTTTTTAATAGTAACGTTTTGTTTATTTTTCAAGGGAGTTTGAAATTCCGTCTGCAATGATACCACAGTAATTTATTTACAATTTGAAGGTACAGTAATTGTTTTGATATTATTGCTAGAGTAATTTTTAACTTGAAAATAAATTGTTTTGCGGACGTTTCTTATTTTTGCGTTTAATCCCTTCAATATGTAATATTTTTAAGCATTTGGAGCAGGTATTCTGCTTCTTATTTTTTTCTCTCATATTAAAAAATATATACAAAGGTGATTACATAATTTGGTAGAGTGCAAGAAGTGTTTTTATTTGATCCCTGTTCTTGTTTCTTAAAATCCTGCCACGTTCAAAAGATCAGTATACTTTTTCTAAGTTTTCATAAAATAACTTAGAATGGTAAGTGGTATGAAGATGTAATCAAATTTACACAGAGATATATAAAGACTCATCTTTTTAAAAGTAGGTTTCTATTTTGGTTACTTTTAACTATTGAGGAAGAACATTGAAAAAATTTTCTTTCTTGTAGAAGGAATAAAGCTACTTTACAATGCCAATAATCAAATTTTCGATCGCTATGTTTATTAGTTTCTTTGTAACGACTGTTTAACTAAAAGTGTCTCTGAGATTTTGACGAGTTTGGTAGTATTGAAATTCCTTCTGTCAACAACTATTCATAATGATATGAAAGTTGGTCTATAGAATTAGACACCTCTATTTTCCGCTATTGATAGATGGGTTTATGAGTTCAAATATGGTCACACAACTGTTATAGATACATCGCGGAAATGACTTCCGAAATCTACTATTATACCGAACATTGTTGAAAGAGTACATGCTGTGGGAATAAATGATCATCGTTTGAAAATATTCGAGACAGCGGAGGCTGTAAACATCTGTAAAGGATGGGTAACACACATTTTAAATGAATAATTGGTTATGAACAATTTGGTCGCTAGGTGAGTGCCACGGCTGCTCAATGGTAATCGAAAATTGGTACAAACACAAATTTCTGAAATGAATGGATTATTTTTGAAAAAATGCGGTAGATTTTATGCGCCGACTTATCACAACAGATAATACGAGTTCATCATTATACATCTGAAACAGAACAATAATCGTAAACAGTGGTGCAGTGATTCTCCTCCTCTAAAGAAGGCAGTGGTTATTCTATCTGTAAGTTAATTGCTTCTATTTTTTGGAATGCAAATGATATTGTTTTTTTGATCACCTTTTAAAAGGTCAAACTATCATAAGTGTCTAAGTATTTATAATAATTATAAAAACACACCTACAAATATTTTTATATTTAGTTTGACTTAAAGTTTTCTTTTATTTAATTTATAATAATTATAATAATTGTTATATGCATATTTATATAAACAAATGATTTTTATAGAAATTGCATAAGCTCTTCTTCTAAATTTAGCCTACATACCGTTTTACAGGTAACTGCAAGTCGCTTTATTAACCCAAAAAAAATCTTTTTTTATACTTTTACAGAATAATAGCTCTAAATATTTATAGATTAATGGTGATAATCTTTATTTATCCAATAGGAAACCCAATTACACGGCTAGAAAACAAGTGTTAAATCTAACAAAAAATAACAACAATAAACCCTTCATCCTATATGTTATAATAATAAAATTAAACAATTATAAGAAAAAACTAAAAATCTAGACAAAGGTTAATAAATAAGCAAAGCTTGAATAAAAATTCAAATAATGAAATATTTGCATATAACAACTAATGATGTCTTCATAGTGATTTGTAAATGACAGAAATAGGTGGTCTAGCCAAAACATTCGTGTGCCGTTAGTATGAATGATTAGAGGCTTTGAACAGTTTAGTCAAGTTTGAGATCCGAGGCATGTTGGAGACCTCGAGGTAGTAATTCAATTGAAAATATTGACAGATCTACTTAATTTCTGTTGTCTAGCCGTATCTTCGGGAGAACTTTAAAAAAGAATTTATATCTTTTTCCTTATCAAATTAGGTTGGTGCTTAATCCTGGAGATGCTGAAAAACGTCAGCAGTACTGCAGAGTTATTTTAAATAAGATTGAGAATAATCACAAGTTTTTATCAAATCTTATGGTGACCAATGAATTCCAATCTTGTAGTGACCAATAAAGTTCAATCTTATGGTGATCAATGAAGTTCATTACCAACTGAACGGTTTTATAAATAAGTAAACTTGTAAATTTTAAGGATCCAAAGTCCAAACTAGCTTTATAACAAACCATTAATTCTATTGTGTTCGTGTAACATTAGTGTCACAATCATTTATGAACTTTACTTGAGAACGGCAGTAGTGTTACATAAATAGCTAACATTGACCGGTACAGGACAGTGCTACATTTTTTTTTTCTACAACTACAGTATCAAGATGCCAACATAAAATTTAAGTAGGACTGGTTCATTGGCTCATTCGCCAGGAGACATTTTTAGGCAACAATTTCAAAATTGAATTATTTCAAAACACGCCAATTTTCTTTGGTCTACCTGGCCTCCCTATTTAAGCGTATTTGTCTTATACTTATGTTAATAGGCGTCAAACTCTTAAATAGTTAAATAATAAAGTCCGAGAAGAAATTGCTCAAATAAGTCCAGAAATTCAAGAAAAACGTCGCCAACGACCAATCGTCATTGTTCATATTACCGAAATATTATTTACCACAACGTAGCGTAAGAAAATCATTTTCAACAATAAATATCTTTCTTTCAGTTCGTTCTAAACTTAAGGATAAATTAACTTGAACTTGAGATTTTGTCGGGTTCTGTATTTTATGCAAAAACTTAAATAATGTGAATAAAATTTTTATATTTTATAGCAAATAATTTTCGTTTTACAATATACTTTCCAATTAATCTTTTAATACATTGGCGTTAGTATTTTTAATGTCACTTATTAACAAAGACGATTTAATTCAAGACAAATAATTTGGCTTAAATTGAAGAGCACCAATTTAGTACGACAAACACTTCCAATTACATCGAAATTTATCAACGTATAACATAAACTAATTAAAACGAAAATTTCCATTTGAGTTGTTCTCTCGGAGTTAAACTTTCAAAACTTAGTGTGTATAAGGTATTAGATTGTTACTAACCAATTTCAATTTGTATTTGTACAAGAACAAATCTTTTAAACATATACAACATTTATGCATACTAGAAGTTTGTACGGTGTCATTTCAATTTACATTTAGTTAATGGAATCTTACAAATCTTACTTAACGCATTAAACACATTTAAGACCTCTTTACGATGAACGCCTTAGACACCGATCCCAGTAATTTTACAACTTCCTCTAGTCGCGAACCCATCCAGAAGATTGGTTGTCTTGATTTCGTTCAATTTCACGGTAGACTTGATTTATACTGTAAATGCGAAAATCCAATGAAGTTTGTTTTATTTATTTCTTCTTTTTTATTTTGAAAATAGTCTTAATTTGAATTGTATCTTGTACAGAGCCATTATTGAAAAAATACAATCAGAAAAATGTTTCTTTTATCAAATATATCTAATAGTATCACATAATCTATGCGCATTTCACGAAACTCATAATTTTACATAACAATAACAAAAACAATAATAATAAAGATTCTCTTTATTATCATATAGTACAAGATTTCTTCAAACGATATCTTTATGAATATTCCATACTGCAAGTAGTGTGTAATATTCCTGAAGATCTGACATTTCGAGAAGGTACTGCAAAATTGAGAGACGAGATGTGGGGTATCGTGAACCAATTCAGAAGATTAGTTTTCCTGATTTCATTCAATTTCGCTACTGAGAATTTTGAATAAAAAAATGCGTTTACTTTCATCTTAAAAGAGAATTTTCAAAGAGTACTTTTCTACACTGAAAATCTTGTGAATTACGTATTATGAATGATGAAGATGAAATCGTATACTAGATTACTACTTACAAAGAGTGGTTGACAACTGGAGCAGCTTTCAGATTAATAACCCCACTTCTTCATTTATGTCATATTCCAAAATCAATGGACTAAATATTTCTTCGTAAGTCGCAACACAACATCGGTCTAAACTTGAAACGTGATTTCATTAGCTATATACAAGCTGCTAATTACAATATAAGATTAAGTTAAATAACTTCGCAATCGCTGGAGTTGTTAAGTTCAGAAAGTATTCTTCAATATTCGACATATGAAAGAACTTTGCAGTCCAAAGAATTGACGGCATTATGAATATAGAAATTAAATAACCGTGGACCAAATTTATATCTCTGAAGTATCTAGAAAGAAAGAACATAACCTTTATAATGGTAGCTATTGTAACTTGCATAGTTCGAAGAAAAGTTTAAGATGTCCTATTTAACCATACGATTGATCGTTTAAATTTAACGTTTTTGATAAATTACGTATACATTATATATAAACATATAATAGAAGTGTAGATTGTATACAAATTAAATGTCCGTATGTAGAAAGTAAATTATTCACTCGCAACTGAAGAGGTCATTCATGAAATATCTGAGAAATTAAAATGTAAAAATAATATCGCTATTTTTGGTGATCATGAAATAAAAGAATGATTCTAAAAGTCAGCGTCACTGAAATTTTCAATTTTCTTGGGGTTAGCCAATTCTAAAGTCTTAAGAATTGGTCTCGCTTCTTCTGATGCAGTTTCGGAAATACATAAAAAATATAAAGTGTTAATAGTCTCTGAGAGGTATACTCACATTTTATCTACAGTATCGTACACCATTCTAACAGAAACTTAGGAGCGTTAATAATAATAATTTCTACTTTAAACTAAGTAAGCCCAACATACGTTTTTCACTTAATATTTACTATCAGAATATTGTAAGACTCATACGTTGTTGCTAGTTACTCGTCCTTTTATGATATTCTACTTTCACTGAAACTTGGCTCTATGATTCGATATATAACGCTGAATTTCTTTCTTCATCATATTATGTTGTTCGAGATAATCGGGTCTCTCTAGCCACTGGCAGATCTTTGGGGGGGACGATGTTATAATGGCTTTTGCAAAAAGTTGTTGATACTACGACATTTTATAAAAAATTACCTTCAATTGATCTACTGATCCCTAGAAGTATTGTTGAGGCAGCATTGTTATTACCTATTAGACCTGGTTTACATTCCTCCTAACTTGGCTGACAATGAGTTTTATACGATTCATTACCGTTTATTGCTGAGAATGTTAATCATCCTACTCTAGAAATCCCTATGCCCAATACAAAGTCCTCCAAACTAACTATTTTCCCTTCCAATAACAATCTTAAACACAATTTCCACAAAGCCTGACTGATTTCACAAAGATGACTGTAATGACGTTGATGAGGCTCTACAGCAAAATATATACTATCTTTGATTGTTCTGTCCCCAAATATCGCTTAAACCACAAGCATTATTATTCTCCTTGTTTTCTCCTACTATAAGCATAAGTATGAAATCTTATTATCATAAATATGGGAATACACACTATATATTGATTACAAACTTGAATTCCAGAGAATGTGAAGATTGGTAAAGGACGACATCAGGTTAGCTTTCAATTCATACATTCGCAGAATTGAACAGGTCAACGAATTCATTCCTGTCAAGGACATTTCGATGATGTGTTCTGTGTCAATAATGATATTAACAGTACTTTACTTTAAATTTTTGCGACATCTGTGAAAAACTGTATATATACATACAACCATGCTCAACTGTATTAGACACCTTACGAATTTATGTACATACATACATATATAGTTTAGTCAAAAGAGAGGTGAGGAAAATAAAACTGTTGTGAAAATTATGTACAAAGTGTTATTTAGTAATACAGTACAATTTATCAATATTTTGTCGCTCCGCCTTTGGCCTTAATGACAACTCGCACTCGTCGAGGCATACTTGCTACTAAATTGTAACACTTTGCCGGTGGTATTGCAGACCATATTTCGCGAATTTTTGTTGATAATTATGCTTTTGACAGGCATTTATGTTCCGTGATCTCAGTTTTTAAGATACGCCACAAATTTTCAATGGGCGACAAACCGGGACTTTGGGGCGGCCAATCCAATACCTCCACTGTATTTTCCCCGAACCAACGCATTACAGCTCCCGATTTGTGGCAGGGCTCATTATCTAGCTGAAAAATGTATTGTGGAATATCCTGGTCGAATAGTTTTAGTACAAACGGTTCTAATACTTCCTCCAACATGGCTAAATAGCGTTGGCTATTCATCCGTCCATCGCACAGGTACACTTCTCCAACACCGTATGCAGACATACAACCCCAAACCATGATACTACCACCTCCAAATTTTACTGTGGGAGTAATACATTGTGGTTCATAAGCTTCCCCTTGGGGACGCGTATAGCGTGTTTAATGTTACATGTAGACTGAATTGCATACAACGATAAGAATATTAGTCATGAAGATGTACTTACATACCTCGATATTCGATTCATCAGACCAAAGAATCTTCGACCACTTCTCGATTGTCCAATTTTCATGTTGTTTGGCCTATAAATACCGCTTCTTTTTATGAGCGTGAGTTAAAAGCGGTTTACGTCGAGCTTTACACCCTCGTAAACTAGTACGCTAGAGACACCTTCTCACTGTTTGCGCCAGAAACTGTTACGCGATAACGCTGTTTCAGCTCACTGGCGAGCTGTTTCGACGATTTTTTCCTATCACTGAGAGCCAGTCTTTGTAAAATTCTGTCTTCTCTAATCGAGGTACAGGGTTTTCTGACACTTTTTGGTCTATTAACAAACGACCCACTCTCCTGATAGAGACTAATGGTTGTACGGACTGCACATCGCGAACATTTTTTTTTGCAATTGCAGCTATTGATAACTTCTGGGAATGCAGTAGCACTATTTGGGCGCGTTCCCCTACCGACAACTCGCGTGTTTTAGGCATTTTTCTTCAACAAATAACTGACACAACGTGAAAAAATAGGATAATCTAATTGATCTCTACCACAAACTCACAAACGCACGTTGCTCACACACTGCTAGAATGACACTAAATTTCTAAAATCCACAATTTCCCCTTTCCACCTATTCTTTTCAATATGGGATTAACTAGGGTGTTCAAAAACGCATTTCTGTAAATACCATTAATTATTTTTACGGTTAATTTCCGTCAGACTTGGATAATACCGAGAATAAGGGTTTTTACCTGGGGTGTCTAATACATCTGGGCATGGTTGTATATATATATATATATATATATATATATATATATATATAATATATATATATATATATATATAAAGCATGTTTTTACCGAAAATTTTTGCTTTTATATTAATCAGTTTGCCAGAAATAGCATCATTGTCATTCACCAAGGTATCGTCTTACACAATTAAAAACAACGAAACTTTGGACAAAGTTTACTTCTTTCTTTAAAATTATTAATTCTTTCAACTTTTAACAAGAAACAATCCATATACTTTTATATTGCTTTATATAATGGTTCAACTTTTATTAAGATAGAATTTTCAGACTCAGAAAACTGGTTAAACATTAACTAAAAAAAGGATAAATGAAACCCCTTTCCACATCAATGTTCGTATTCTGTACACGATTTCAACAACTGAGTTGTCATCCTCAGCAGATAATTAATTGCGTTGCACTTGAAGCTGCGGTATAACTCGCATAAAATTATAACGCACAAACACAAAATACACATCTGTATGAGTGAGAGTTTTACCGAGGATCCAGGTGCGATACTGTGATTAAATGTGTAATTATGATGACAACTTAGATGTCGAAATACACGAAGACAAACATTGATGTGGAAAGGGATTTTACTTATCTTTTTTAATTAATCAAATCAACTACAGTCTCCATTAAAATTTATCTTGAAATATTAACTGCTAATTTATGATATATTCATTTCATTAATAATTTATTTCAGGAATGGTGTTTTAAATTGCTCTCTTGCGATATCCAAAATGGGATAACATTATTGCAGATGCAGCTTTATGATTTGGTATGAATTATTTACAGAATCATTAAAAATTCATGTCGGGATAGGCGAATGTAATTTTGTGGCTGTGGCATAACCAAAATGATTAAAGATATTGCATTTAATGCAAATTTCTACTCAAGGCGTATAAAATAAGAGTACTAGACTATTGTGTTTTAAGAATGATGTAACTTCAAAAGAAAAAAGATAGCTTGCGGAACTCATTTAACTAACTCCTTTGCTTTTACGACTAAATATAATATAATATTTTTTTGTACAATACAATACTTGGTTTGTTTCAAGGTTCGAGCGAGAAATCAATATTGTATCGCGCATCCTATTTCCACTCGGAACGTTTTAAAACTTTAATTCGCAAAGACCTACTGACCGAATTTCAGAAATAATATCCTGTCCAACTCATTATTTATTTTATTACTTACAGTTTATGGAGGACTACTCAATAGTCAACCCAGCTCCAAGTTCAATGAGGAATTATGTGTATGTACATACCTGAAAAGGAAATGTTTGATCAATAATTTATTCGATAAAGCCGCTATTCAAATTGGCTTTTATATAAATCATAACAATAGACTTAGTGGATTGCTAAAATGATTAAAAGCATGCCGTGATTCCATTTTCGGAAACAAAATTAATTTCAAGATAATACATTACAACGTGCATTCTCAACAAAAGGTATTTAATCAGTGATAAAATGAGAAACCATTGCAAATATCAATCTTTAAATAGTTTTAACTTTTGACTTGATTTTGTACTGGAAAAAGGGACTTAAAGGCATTAAGCTTTTGCAACAGACTGCTACTTTTTATTTCATATATGGAATTAGGTTTTTATTATTTATTTTTATAGTTAAATTAGAGGATATTGACAAAATAAACACTTAATTTAATTATTATAAACAGAAAGATGTTCTGATTTCCTATAACAACCTATAATCATCCTGTATCTTTGCTCACAATCCTTCCTAAATTGAGGGAGTTACAAAACGATGTATACGCTGTTCGGCCCACAGAAATTGTTATAAAAGTTTACACAGTATATATATATATATATATATATATATATATATATATATATATATACCATATGGATCCCTTTCTATTTACAGAACTCATATACGTAGGTACGATATAAGTTCATTTACTATTAAGCTTTCTTATTGAATTCTGTTAAATAAGTGAAATTGCGTAAAATGATAATTCATTTCTTATTCGATAATTCTTTATACGCTGCTTTTATTTGTTATTGTACATAATCTTATTTCACCTTATTTATATCGTAATATTCTAAAAAAGTTGTTTTTGCAAGTGTTTGGAAGTTATTACTATTTTTAAATTTTACATAGTAAACGATCGTTATTATTACTATTCATACTTATTTATCGCTAATGCCTGGATATTTAGACACCATGCATGGGCGGCGAGTGAAGCTGGTACGGATGGGGTACGTAGTTTATATTACATATACTACAAAATTGGCGTGTGTTGTGGTTTCTTCTCCACTATCATCAATGGTGGACTGCAAGTCGTCAATATATAAATTATATGTAACACAAACATACAATGCAAGATAACATATTGTATGTTTACATTTCGATATTTAGATAAATCGGTTGATTAGGTTATTTTTGACAGCTGATTGAAAAAGAAGCAACACGTCGTTTTGTTAAAATGGAAAAAGCAGAGTATCGTGCAGTGATTAAATACTTTGTAATTAAGGGTATGAAAGTTACCGAAATAAAAGACGAGTTACGGGAAACATTAGGTGAATCTGCTCCATCATCCGCCACAATAAGTAGATGGGTAAATGAATTTAAACGTGGTAGAACAAGCTGTGTTGATGAAGCTCTGGAGCACTAAAAATCGTGACTTATAAGGAAATGATTATAAAAATCCATAATATTATTACGCAAGATCGATTGACTCAAAGTGAGAGAAATAGCAGACATGGTAAACATTTCAACAGAACGCCTACACCACATTTTAACGAAAGAATTGGGCCTTTCCAAGCTTTCGGCAAGATGGGTGCCGCGATTGCTTACGACTGATCAAAAGTTCACTGGTTTGCGCATTTCCAATGAGTGTTTGTACCTTTATAAGCGGAATCCGGTTGATTTTTGTAGGCGATTTGTTACTTGCGATTAAGCTTGGATACACTACAGTACACCCGAAACTAAACAACAGTCGAAACAATGGTGGCAAACAAGGTGATGGTATCAATTTTTTGGGATACGAAGGGCATTTTGCTCATTGATTACCTTCAGAAAGGTACCACAATAAACGGACAATGTTATGCAGAACTTGTACAAAAATTAAATGTTGAGATTCGTGCTAAACGGCCAGGAATGGCAAAGAAAAAGATTCTGTTTCACTAAGACAACGCTAGCATACCAGCACAGTTGCGATGTTCAACTTTGGAGTATCCGATACAACAAATTTTAAAATCCTACACGATCATCTCTGCATGTCTAAGGTCAGCGCAAGATGGGTGCCGAGAATGCTCACGCCGCCGCAATAACAACAGCGCGTAGAGTTTTCGCGTGCATTTTTCGACCTCTGTAATGAAGACAAGGATGGTGTATTGAGTGGAATTGTTACTGGAAACGAAACTTGGGTTCATCATTATGAACCTGATAACTCCAAACAAGACTCCATGCAGTGGCATAAAAAGGGCACAGCACCTCCCAAGAAATTTAAAGTGTCACAATCAGCTGGGAAACTCATGGCAACGGTTTTTGGGACTCGGAAGGAATATTGTTGATTAATTATAAAGATAAAGGTGTTTCTATAACCGGAGAATATTACGCTTCAATATTAGAGCGACTAAAAGAAGCCATTAAAGACAAAAGACGGGGAAAATTGACAAAAGGTGTTCTGCTTTTGCACGACAACGCGCCCGTCCACAAGAGCCGCGTTGCGTTAGCTGCCCTGCATAAGGTGGGCTTCGAAATTGTGAATCACCCACCCTACAGCCCAGACCTGGCCCCGAGTGATTATTACCTGTTTCCGAAAATGAAAAAAGAGCTGCGGGGTAAAAAATTTACTGCCGATGATGAAGTCAAGGAGGCAGTTTCGGCGTATTTTGCAGATAAAGAGAAATCATTTTTTTATGAGAGTATAAATAAATTAATTGAAAGATGTGAAAAATGTACACGTCTTGCAGGTGAATATATTGAAAAAGAAAAATAATTTGGTTTTTTTATTTCCACCCCTTGTCCCCCATTCCGCGAATATAAAAACGCTCCCTCGTATATCTGCAAATTCTCCTAGAAGAATGTGTTATGTTGTAAACAAAGAAATCTCTTCGCTTACTTTAGATTTTAAAATATATATATTTTACATTCTAATTTGTATGTTACTTGGTTTATTGATAAATATTCATGATTTTAACCATTCGAAGAACTGGAAAAATAGGAGATGTATCATGTTGTTTACTAAATTCCATATTGATTGGCATATTTATTTGAACTCACTGTGTTTAGAAAATTTTCTTCTAGTAAACATTGTGGGGTCTTTTACATTTTTCGTGTCAGTGTTCACTGTAATAATGCATTTTAAGTAATTACGAAAGAGATTTATTTACCAATCAAAACTAGAGATCATGCTACTGCTTTATATTTAGAAGTATGTTGTTGACAGTTTACTCGCTGGATTTCTAAATATAAATAAAAATAGACCAAGTTGAGAATGCTCTTTCAAAATATACATTTTAAGTTGTGTCTAATATTTACATACATCCAAAAATATGGCATTAATAATATGTATGTTTAAAGTTTTGAATAAGCTTTACCAAAGTAAATAATGGGAAATTATGTTAAATGTAATTGTACTTCTATTTTACTTAAATGTATATATTCTACACATTATTTCGCAATATAGAGTAAAATTAATTTCTCGTAACTGACAAAAAAGTGAACTCGTGTCAATGTATACAGCTGAAGAGAAAGCTCTGTTACACAAATGGTATAACAGTACAAGTTCAGGATTTTTTACATACCACATATGCCAATCTTACCATCTCCATCCCTAGAATAATATCAAGAATCGTGGCTAAGTTTGATAACACAGGTTGCATTTCAAAACATGAAAATAAAAATAGATTTCACTACGTACAGAAGAATTCAAAAGGTTTACTAACCAAAACCACCAAGAACTAGTAGCTGATGATGACGAAGAAATACTTTTAGCGAAACAATGGTGGCGAATATTCACCAGAAAAATTCACAGATGAAGCAAGATTTTTTATCCATGGAAAAGTTAAGTTATTGGAGCGGGCAGAATTTAATGTAAATTTTTAAAATTGTCGATACTGGAGCGGATAGAATTTATACGCTTTCCATTGTAACAGAACGCAGTAGTCACGTAGTGGACAAAATTATCTGGGATTCAAGAAGGAATACATCCTTTAAACATCAATTTCGATAAAGTTTAATACCAGATAGATAGTGCACCGACTCATACTATCTAAACCGTTAGAAACTTTCTAAATCGTTTGCTTTTAGCATTGAGTTATAAGCCAAAACATGATAATACTAAGTCTCCTGATTTAACATCTAACGACAATTTTCTTTGAAGTTATCTAAAATTAAACTTGTTTAATGGGACTCTAAGCTGAAATACAAATACATCACTATAAATGATTTTAGAAATCATTTGGGATATGCATTATATTAAATATTGATTTCTAATGTGTAATTTTCTTAGCTTTGTAGATTTGTTACGCTACAAGTTCGACTTCTTACGAGGGTAGTTTGACAAGTAGTGAGAATGGAAAAGGAAAACGAATTTTTTAAATACAAAATAATTTTTATTTTTAAATATATTATCATAAAATTGAATTAAATTTATTCCACGGTGCTCCAATGCCCTTATGCCATCTCTAAAATGCAATTCCGGAAGGCTTGCAAAATATTCATTTACAAAGATGATAAGCTCGTCATTAGACTAAAATTTCTTTCCACCTAGTGCCGTTTTCAATTTTGGGAAAAGGTGGAAGTCGGAAGGGGTTAGATCCGGCAAATAAGGCGCATGCGGTACTAATTGGAAATGCAACTCGTGGATTTTGGACATCGCAACTGTGCTGGTATGCGAGGGAGCGTTGTCTTGGTGAAACAGAATCTTTTTCTTTGCTATTCCTGGCCATTTAGCACGAATCTCAACATTTAGTTTTTGTAGAAGTTCTGCAAAATATTGTCCGTTTATTGTGGCACCTTTCTCAAGATAATCAATGAGCAAAATGCCCTTTGAATCCCAAAAAATTGATGCCATCACATTGTTTGCCGATAAAGTGGTTTTCGCTTTCTTTGGAGATGCAGAACCACGTTCTATCCATTGTTTCGTTTCGGGTGTACTGTAGTGTATCCAAGTTTCATAGCAGGCAAAAATCAACCGGATTCCGCTTATAAAAGTCCAAACACTCATTGGAAATGCGCAAACGAGTGAACTTTTGATCAGTCGTAAGCAATAGCGGCACCCATCTTGCCGAAAGCTTGGAAAGGCCCAATTCTTTCGTTAAAATGTGGTGTACGCGTTCTATTGAAATGTTTACCATGTCTGCTATCTCTCTCACTTTGAGTCGTCGACCTTGCGTAATAATATTACGGATTTTTATAATCATTTCCTTAGAAGTCATGATTTTGGGTGCTCTAGAGCGCGCTTCATCAACACAGCTTGTTCTACCATGTTTAAATTCATTTACCCATCTACTTATTGTGGCGGATGATGGAGCAGATTCACCTAATGTTTCCCGTAACTCGTCTTTTATTTCGGTAGCTTTCATACCCTTAATTACAAAGTATTTAGTCACCGCACGATACTCTGCTTTTTCCATTTTAACAAAACGACGTGTAGCTTCTTTTTCAATCATCTGTCAAAAATAAACTAATCAACCGATTTATCCAAATATTGGAATGTCAACATATAAATAGGCAACCTAAATTACAGTGCAACTGTTTTACTAATTAGAGCGCCATCTATGTGTCATTCTCACTACTTGTCAAACTATCCTCGTATAAGCTGTATTGTAAATTAGCATTGCTATATTATGTACATTATTTACTATACCTAAGATTTGATATGTTACAGTTTAAAATAAACACTTTGATAAAATGAGTTACTTCTATAGGGATGATTTCTCTATCATGTATAATAAAATAAATTCTATTTCTACTTTCAATTGAATTCGAATACGTGAATTGAAAGAAATAAGAAAAAGACAAGGTTTTACTTTGCGAGGGTTAAGTGAAGAGCTCTAGATCTGTCCAAGGAAATGCTTTTATTTATTTATTTTTCTGCATAGTGCCATTCTAACTCTAGGTACATAGTCTAGCGATTTTTAAGTTTCTTTATAACTTCTGCTAGGAAGATTGTTGGTAACCCTCAAAGTAGACATAAGTTTCGGACATTGCCTTGTCGTTTAAATCAGTTCCTCTTTCCAGCCAACCATTCTTTTTAATAAAAAAAAGTAAAAAATCACTAGGCTTAAGTCTGAAGAAAAATTTACATATACTTAACACATGGATCAATAAGTCCCGAGACTAACCCATAGATGGCGCTTGTAGTAAACCAGTAACCACGTCTTTCTAGAGTACTAAACTTTGCTTGAAACGTGTCAAAATTTTAAGTCGATCGGACCAGAAACAGCTGAGTTATCGAGGTTGGAGTAAAGTCGTTTTGTAGTTTGTTTAAACAAAGGAAAAAACCGAGTTTCGTGTTCTGATAAAACATTGTTTTTTAATTGGTAAAAACACTACGCAAGCAAAACAATGGATTGAAAAATGTTACCCGGACTCTTGTCCATCAAAAGCAACGATTTGTCGGTGGTTTGCCGAGTTTAAACGTGGTCGTACCGACACAAATGACGCGGAACGCTCGGGTAGACCTGTGGAAGCCGTTACACCGGAAAATGTGAGTGAAGTGACAAAAATTATAATGAAAGATCGTAAAGTGAAGCTCCGTGAGATTGCTGAGATGACACAGATATCATATGGAAGTGTATTTACTATCCTTCATGAAAAATTGAGCATGAAAAAGGTTTTTTCCAAGTGGGTGCCGCGATTGCTTTCGATGGAACAAAAACAGCAACGAGTCGATGATTCAGAAAGCTGTTTATCGCTATTTACTCGCAACAAAAAAGATTTCTTGCGTCGTTACGTGACCATGGACGAAACATGGATACATCACTACACTCCAGAGTCGAAGCGGCAGTCATCTGAGTGGCGCACAGCTGGCGAAAGCCGTCCGAAACGTCCGAAAACGCAGCAGTCAGCTGGCAAAGTCCTGGCGTCAGTTTTTTGGGATACACATGGCGTGATTTTCATTGACTACCTCGAAAAAGGTAAATCGATCAACAGTGATTATTATATTGACTTACTGGTGCGTTTGAAGGAGGAAATCGCAAAAAAACGACCGCACATGCAGAGAAAAAAAATCCTTTTTCACCAAGACAATGCACCCTGCCACAAGTCGATGAAAACAATGGCAAAATTGAACGAATTGGGTTTTGATCTGCTTCCCCACCCCCATATTCGCCAGATTTAGCCCCCAGTGACTACTGGCTCTTTGCTGATCTTAAAAAAATACTCCAGGGAAAAAGATTTGGCTCAAATGAGGAGGTCATCGCTGAAACTGAAGCTTATTTTGAAGCGAAAGATAAATTTTTTTATAAACATGGTATTGAAAAATTGGAAAAGCGTTGGAACCATTGTATCACCCTAAAAGGTGATTATGTTGATGAATAAAAAAAAATTTTGCAAAAAAAATGTTGTTTTCATTGTTAGTCTCGGGACTTATTGATCCATGTGTTAGCTTATACTTAACAATGAAACAAAAGATTTACATTTCTTGATCATTTTATTTTTCAATGCATTTTTCTTAGCATTAACGCTTTTGCGCCATTTGTTCTGCAACGATTTTATTCCATCAGAAAAAATTATTTTTATTGGTTTTTAGAGTGGGCATCAATCTTCTTTTTAAATTGGTTATCGCCTGTAAAGCTATGTCGTGTCAGATGTTTTCAAATTAGTTGTTTATTTCCTTTATATAACAATGTACCAGCACATTGCAAAGGGGCCATATATTGGGTCTGGGAAAAAGTTCGTGGCGTTTTTCCCGATAGATGGCATTGGTTGCCGATAACTAAAGAACAACAAGTCACAGCGACACCACCGACGGCTCGTTTTTTAGATGACCTTCCGAACGTTAGTTTGAGCGTAGAAACATTGTAATCGGTGCAGTGGTTGGAAAGTTATTCGCACTTGAAAATGGAGAAGAATAATGAGAAATTTCGCTATATTCTGCAATATTATTATGATAAGGGGAAGAACGCTGCGCAGGCTTGTGATAAAATTTGTGCTGTGTACGGTGAAGGTACTTTATCGAAATCTGTTGCGCGGAAATGGTTCGCTCGCTTTCGTTCTGGAAATTTCAATGTGAAAGGTGAGTCACGCTCCGGTCGTCCAATCACTGAAAAATCTAATGAAATTCTTGAAAAAGTCCAACAAGATAAGCATATCAGCAGTGTCGATATTGGCATGGAGCTAGGCATTGACCACAAAACTGTTTTGAACCATTTACACAAAGCTGGTTACAAAAAAAGCTTGACGTATGGGTTTCTCATGAGTTGAGCTTGAAAAACATGATTGACCGAATTAACATCTGCGATGCGCTGCTGAAACGGAATGAAATCGAGCCGTTTCTGAAACGTTATAATTTAGCATATTCGGTTTAAATGAATTCGTCCACGCGCCATGCGGGGACCAGTTGAATTTTACTGAAAAAACGCCACGAACTTTTTCCCAGACCCAATATAATTGGACTAAATACTAAATATTAGTAGCTGAATACTGATTATATTTTTATGGTGTAAGAAATTTTTTATATTTCGGTTATATACCATATATAAATAAGTTCGAATTTATTTATGCCTTTAATTATTAAAAAAGACAGTTGAATATTTAAATCGCTTGTCAAAAATTGATCCATTTGCAGACGGTAGCAGGACATTTATGTGAAACACGTATTACACATCCAGAGGATTTAATTACAAGGGGTCGTATACACAGTCTCCGTATATACTAACTCCGCCAATCCTACGCTCACCATTATTCCATCACTGTCTGCATCACTCCAAGCACCACCGATGGTACCCTACTTCACGAAATAATTACGACCACATGCCGACTAGACAGATACCCGTTTGACTTTATATTGCGTGCGGTGTGAACAAATGAACACCGAACGCTTTTAATTTTAACATTGACATAATTCAAATTGGATTAGACGATAAAATGGTAATAAACGTCTTGCTGAATTGCCACATTGTAAACTTGCCACCGTTGATAGGAAAGGATGGAACTAGGATCTCGTGTGTTGAAATCATGTCCGTAAAATGGCCAGTAAAGGAAATTACGTCGGACATCATATCCCTGTAAGATTAGGGGTGGATTTACTTCAATCAAGTTAAAATAATAAACAAGGTAGGAGATTTAGTGCCTATATATGCATTACCTCTACAGACAACGTAAAATTTTTATTCTCTGCTACCCAATCTGTGCCCTATGTTATTACATAAGACTGATTCTTATTAGTTTGTTTCTTACCTTTTTTTCTACATACTGCTAAACAAATAAGTAAAAAATATTGCTTTTTTTTCAATAAATATGGACTAAAATGTGAAAAATAAACAAAAATAAAGAGGAAATTTATAAATCCTGTCAAATATATGTTAGATCTTCATTAACGATTTCCTAAAACGCGTTTTTCATACTATTAATTTTGTTTGAAGGTGAAATTGAAATCTTTTACTGACTTTATCCCTGATCTAAATCCATAAACGATTCTGTGTTGCTTATTATTGGTATGTTCTTTTTTACAAAACTTTCCTAGAGATATTCCATAGGCTTAGATAGGGTGAAGAAAATTGACATTTTAATATTACCTTTTCGAAATCAATTTTGGGTATTTTTCGGACCGAATATAGCTGCAATATCTTCTTAAAATACCGATTCATGTATTGATGTACAAAGTTTCTAACTGTTTATGATGTCTTATATAGGTTTTTGTATTATTATGTAGTGTTTAGTAGCATTTTAGGAAGTGCAAGAGTTGGAAGTGAGGTGCTGGATCCACCGTTTTTGCGATGCATCTACACTGTCTTGTCAGTTTATATCGGGTTTATCATCAGTATGCAACAATTCGCAATGGCGAATGCGAAAATTATCTAAAGAACAAAATAAAAATAAAGGTTCGGGTGCCCTCCAGTACTTGTCCCAGCCTGTACCATTACGCTACTGTCCTCGTATTGTGACCTTGCCTTGACAAATTATGGGTTACCAAGTGTGCCGAGTTTACGCTAGACCAGAATATGTCATACTTTTTTATGATTTGCAATAAGAGGAATGCAAATCAACAATCTTCAACCAATAAGTTAGACGATTGCACACGACTTCTTGTTGTTTGTCGTAATAAGAGCCTTCCAATGGCAATAGCAAAAACACTTCGAACCTGGCCTGCATTAAGAGAGCTATTTATGTGTGCCAATTGCGACAGCTATGGATTTCTTGGTGTTTTTGCTGTTTTCCAACCTTATTCTTTCCCTTCATCAAGCACCTTTATTTTCCAAAATTTGATGCCATAAGTCTAGAAATTACGCATTGACTCATCCCAAACACAGCACCTTCTTACCCACAACACCTTCTTATGTTCTTTCACTTTCCAATTGGTCTATGGCGCTCCAAGCCTGTATTCCTGACAAATCGTGATGTGTTTTTATATCGGACGACATTCAACATAGCAAATCTTCACTACTAATCACAGACGTAAACTTTCGTTTACTGACCGAGGAGCGTATTGAAGCGGTCTTTTATACACTACAGTGACGATCGCTTTAATGCAAGCATGAATATGTTAAGAAAACATGTAATATTCGCTTTCTTGCTTGAGCAAGTAGAAACTTATTTATAAATAGAAACATTTGTGTGTTATATTAACTGGTATCACTTCCTATTATCAATTGTATAGTATATTCATTAATTGTTTTGATCAGTATAAAATTATGTACGCTATATGTCAAGAGAAAATTGTTTGTATATTTCATACCATAGATGGAGAATTCCAGGTTTTTTTATAAAAATATACTGATTACATCCAATACTACTACGTTACCGTATATAACTATACTTTTTTCAAGCAAGAAATAAACTTTCGCCATTATAATAGTTTTTGTTTTTGTATTACTTTTACAAGGCTTTTCGCCATTGTATCACTAGCAAGCACAGTGTGTTGTTTTGATTATATTTTCATGCAATATTGACTTCGAAGACATAAAACTTTTATTTTACATAATATAGTATTCGTCAAAACCGCATATTAACAATTCTGTTTTTACTCCTATTTCTGGGTATACGCACTCTGTATTTACGATTCGTCCTAAGTTCTTATATTTATGTAGAGTTTCGGTATTTCTCCGACTTGTATTTATATAAAGATTCACATATCATATTAACTATTCTTATACGTAATACATACAATTTGTGTAGGTTATTTAACAAAGTGTGACTTGGGGAAGGCTGAAAATGTTTTATTGTCAGTAAATATAACTCAGTATTTATTATTTTATCGTACGTTGAAGTTTGCAAATTTAGAGAAATAGGAAATATCAATAAAATTTTCAAGTGCTCTAAAAAGAAAAAGAAGTGTTTTGGATATAAATGCAAAGGACAAATAATGAATTTTCAGATAAGGGTAAGAAACCATGTGAAATTGGACGGTTTTACAGTGTGAACAATTGAAGCTTCTATTCAAAATGCTACACCATTATCAGCTAAAAATGGAAAGAGGGCCCACTCTTCACCAATTTTACTAGCTTATTCGATTGAAAACAGTAATAAGAAAAAGGTCAGGTTTGACCCCATAAATATATCAACAAACTAATCGGATTTATAATTTTTTATAACAGCAAAAACTTGATGATACACCGTCGTTACAGAATCAAACTTTCGTGGCCAGTAAAGGATAGCGTGACCAGTTCATTTAGTTCACTGGTGAGCTGAAAGGACGGATCATGAAGTTTCTTAACGATTTCTGCAAAAACAATAATCGAAAGTGGTTGATACTCAGTTAAATAAATTATTAGTGCTGATGGCTGATTGTACTGGAAGCGCTTGTCAAGGCAACTGCACATTTCCAAAGCGGAAAAAGTGTATCTAGTTTTAAAGCAGCAAAAAATTGGTTGATACTCCTACTTTGTGGAAATGCTGCTGGAGATTTTCAATGTAATTGCAAATTAGAAATCATGATTTCAAAGCTTTGTTGGTACTAGATAATTCTACCAGTTACTTACTACCATAATACTAGATAAGTACTAGATAATTCTACCAGTTACTGTTTCTTTCAATGTACATATGTATTAAAGTGTACATATGTACGAGGGAGCGTTTTTATATTCGCGGAATGGGGGGGGGGGGACAAGGGGTGGAAATAAAAAAACCAAATTACTTTTCTTTTTCAATATATTCACCTGCAAGACGGATACATTTTTCACATCTTTCAATTAATTTATTTATACCTTCATAAAAAAATGATTTCTCTTTATCTGCAAAATACGCCAAACTGCCTCCTTGACTTCATCATCGGCAGTAAATTTTTTACCCCGCAGCTCTTTTTTCATTTTCGGAAACAGGTAATAATCACTCGGGGCCAGGTCTGGGCTGTAGGGTGGGTGATTCACAATTTCGAAGCCCACCTTATGCAGGGCAGCTAACGCAACGCGGCTCTTGTGGACGGGCGCATTGTTGTGCAAAAGCAGAACACCTTTTGTCAATTTTCCCCGTCTTTTCTCTTTAATGGCTTCTTTTAGTCGCTCTAATATTGAAGCGTAATATTCTCCGGTTACAGAAACACCTTTATCTTTATAATCAATCAACAATATTCCTTCCGAGTCCCAAAATACCGTTGCCATGAGATTCCCAGCTGATTGTGACACTTTAAATTTCTTGGGAGGCGCTGTATCCTTTTTATGCCACTGCATGGAGTCTTGTTTGGACTCAGGTTCATAATGATGAACCCAAGTTTCGTCTCCAGTAACAATTCCACTCAATACACCATCCTTGTCTTCATTACAGAGATCCAAAAATGCACGCGAACACTCTACGCGCTGTTGTTTCTGCGGCGGCGTGAGCATTCTCGGCACCCATCTTGCGCTGACCTTAGACATGCCGAGATGATCGTGTAGGATTTTAAAAATTGTTGTATCGGATACTCCAATCATTTCTGCGAGTTGTTTCTTCTTTAGTCGAGCATCTTCGAGTACAATTTGTTCAACTTTTTGGATAAGTGCTGGCGTGGTCACCTCAATGCTCCTGCCCGGCCTCGGGTCGTCTTCAAGGGATTCCCTTCCTTGTTTAAATAAACTATGCCACTTATGCACCATGGTTCTTCCTGGACAAGAGTCGCCGTAAACCAATGACATCTCATTCATTATGGTCGCGACTGACTTTCCTTGCCTGGTAAGGAACTTTATAACGGTACGACATTCGATTTTTTCCATATTTCACTTTTCACCCCTGATTATGTTACTTGGTTGACGATAGCTCAAAGACTAACTGTCTAATAACAATGAAACTTCGTATTTATACTAATCATGAGTCGCTGCACAGGCCCCGCCCCCAATGCGCCTACTCACCCCTCTAGAACCCGCTCATTCCTCGAATATAAAAACGCTCCCTCGTACATACTTTAAAATATAAATTTAGTGTAAATTGTATACATCAATGAATCCAATGCTCAAAAGCTGACTACTTTGTGAAACTTTATACACACGTATGTGCTAACATAACATGAATTCACTGCCTATTTAAAAGTTAAATATCAGTTATCAAAAAAATCGATTATCCGAACATCCCAGTTCACAATTACTTCTGAGAATCGATGCTCTACCGTTTTTAACTTCATTTGCCCTTTGCATTGCAATGAATTTATTTCGTATGGAGCAAAATGTCTACTATAACACAGTATTTAGATTCCCTCAGTTTCATTTTTCATTAAGGATGAAATAACGTAAGTTCCACTTTCACTCCCCGGTGGATATCTCCACATTCACACTGAAATAGTAGTAAGAAGTATACCACATTCGGATAATCCTTGCATCTTTACGGAGTTAATTTAACGGCTAGAAATGCAATCTATGTTGTAATTTCTATTTGTGTAACTCTGTTTACGAAGAAAATTAACTACAGGTTTCAGCTGTTTGGGAGTTAAAAATTTCACTTCGAAAAGGAAGCTACGTGAGGGCACTACCAAATAAATTTATTTAGTAGTCCCTCACGACTATTTGGAGTAGTAAACTACCTTGTTGATTTATTTCTCTTATGGCAAACCTCAATCCAACTTGGAGTAATTAATTTAAAGGTATTGATAATGTTTGTATTGGAGCTATGTAGTTGCTTATATTTATCAAATATCATTTAATTGTAATTAATGAATGGATTCATTTTATACAAAATACCAAATTTTTTATTATTATTAAAAGTGAGAGTATGACCATAAAACAATTCAATTTTCAGTGTAAATCAATAGTTTTAGTCCATTCTTACGTGTGCAGACAACCTACTAATAAATAATAGTAATAGTAGCAGTATCAGAACATTGAGTTCAGGCGTAACCTAATATGGTTAAAAAAACCTTTTTTTGGACATGATCAGTTACTATATTCCTGAAATAAACTTGCGTTGTCAAAATTATTAATATGTTTGTAAAATAATATTACATTGGTAACAATTTTGTTTATTGCACAAGCTTTTATGATAATTATTACAGGAATACCATCGAAATATCGTATTGTATTAAGTTAATAATAATAGTAATAATAATAATAATAATAATAATAATAATATATTCTAAATATCAAAAACTTTCGATAATCAAATTCTTTATAAATTTCTTAAATTAATTAAAAGATTAAGCGATAACGCTTTACGGAATAATGTATAGCTAACGAAAATTGGGCAGCCTTTGTTATTTGTTCAAACATAAGGGTAAAGCTTGGTCACCCGAACTAATATTATCCACTCATGTGTTAACTACATGAATACTTATATAGCAAACATACCTTTCTCCTGTGTTTATTCGCATACATATATCGACCAGTAAATTCAATAAAAGATTTCTCCCATTTTTTTCTGCGTTATCTATTTATGTATTATTAGGAATTCGAAAACAATAATGCTTTTATTCCTGGAACGATGATATTACATCAACAACTAGCGGAAAATTTGAACACAATGTTTTATTTTAAATTACTTAATTAATATATCGGAATAAATAAAAAAGATATTATTTTAAGATTGTAATAAACTTCCCCGCTACTCAATATACATATGTACAGTCAGTCACAAAAGTGTTCGTACGTAAATGTTCAATCATCAAATGCTAACATTTAAATTCCATTTAACAACCGTATCATCATCAAATGTCATAAAAGTTTTGGTTCACTTCATTTTTATAAGATATTTCTTTATTGTAAGCCATAAATTTAGAACGAATTCAGTAAATTCTCTTCATACTATCACGTATTTGTGGAAAAATATTCTATGCTCTTATAAAGAGAAGTTGTAAAAGTAAACACGTACCTAATAATATGCGCGAGTTAACAACATTACACAAAGAAAAAAAAGCTCTTAGACTAAATAGTTAAATTTATAGAAAAAGCATGTTCTGCAGCGCAGATTGAAAAGAAAATATTCCAAATATCCTGAACTGTTCAAATTGTACCGAGAATTAGACGTCCAAAGATTCTAAATGAGCGCAATTAGAGAACTGATATAAGTGCGTTGACTTAAAAATCATGGATAATTTCACTGAGATGCCGTACGGATGAAATTTGATACTGGAAAGAAAGTAAATTAAGAAAACACAAAGATAATTTGAAGATAAACTGGTTGTAAACGAAAAGTATCACGTAAAAGCCTTTCATTAAGTGCCGTTAATACCTATTATAAAGTATAACATAAGTAGGTATTGAAGTCGCTAATGAAAGGTCTTTTTAGGTGCTGCTCTCTAAAATATTCGTTTGACTTTGCCCTTTCAAATACTGTCTCCATATTCTGGATGTATGCTTTGGATCTTTATTGTGCACAAAAGTAAAATTCTCGCCGACTACTCCCAGCCTAGAGAGAATTTTAATATTTCGCGATAGTGCTCTTTCTGCATTATTCCTACGATTCGGTATAACGTCCCTATTTCTGAGCAAGAAAAGTAATACCAAACTGTAACTGAAACGCCACTGTGTTTTATTGCTGGTACAGTATATTCGGGAAGCATTTTCTTATTTGCGGAACATTTGATAAATACTTTCAATTGGTTACACCGGAGTAGCAACAGTTTTCGAGCTGCCACGCGACTGTAAATTTCCTTCCGGCATTTGACCGTGGTAACTGAAATCACAAACTTGCATTTATGATGGTGTATAAACGTATTGACGCACCTAAACTTAAACATAGTTCTTATTGCTTTCGTTGGGCAGAGTTGGTGTCCTATTACGAGGGTAGCCGTTTAAAAAAAAATTTTTATTATCAAAAATAGCTATATTGCTTTTCAAAATATTCTCCTTGAAAATCAATCAAACCTTTGCATTCGTTTAAACCAATCCGAAAAGCATTGCTGACACTGTGAAGGCGGTATCTCCAAAATATGAGTTTTGAATACCTCAACTGCTTCTTCCGGCGTAGAAAACCGTTGACCACGAAGTTTATTCTTCACGTGTGGGAACAAAAAGAAATCACAGGCTGCTAGATCAGGGCTGTACTGCGGATGATTCATCAATTCAATGTTTTGCCCGGTCAAATGTTCAATTGTTTCAACCGACTTGTGAGAACTCGCATTGTCATGGTGGAGAATGATCTGTCGTTTTCAGTTTGTTTTCCTTATTTCTTCAAAAATTTTTGGTAAACAAATAGCTGTGTACCATTCGGAATTGACCGTTCTACAACTCTCTAAGGCACGGTTGCAACGTGACCGGTTTTTCCCAAAAAAAAAACAGGCGGCTATTTGTTTTGATGTGCTTCGAGCGCGAACAACTTTTATTGGGTTTGGCTTATCTTGGAATACGTATGGGTATTCGACTGCTGTTTACTATCGGGCTCATACGTATAGATCCTGTGACGACCTTATAAATATTCTTTGAAGCATCGCCATTGTATTTTTTGTGCATTTCTTGGGACCAATCGACGCTAGTCCTTTTTTGAGCGGTTGTCAAATTATGTGTTACCTAACGTGGGTTTTATGCACGCTGGTGTTACTGATACCTAGAGATGCCTTGATCTTACGGTATATCACATGACGGTCTTGCATTATCAGTTCAGACACGCTATTAAATATTTTCCGACACAACATTTGACACAACGAAATTCATCGTCCAAAGAACGCCGTCCAAGTTGGAATTCACTATACCAGCGATATATAGTAGTTTTCGATGGTGCTTCATCACCATATAAAGAATTCAGCTTCTCGATGCATTCTTGTTGAGATAATCCACACCGAAAGTTATGAAAAATAATTGCACGAAAATGTTCGTGAGTTAATTCCATTTTTTCGCTGACATGAAATTTTTAAGTTACTGCCAACAATAGAAATAGCGACCGGATAATAAAACTGTCAAGGTAAATATAAAACTGACACACTTCACGATGCAATTATCAGACCGGAGGCAACACTAGCAGTGTTGCCAGTTCCAGAAATATAAACGCCTACCCTCGTATTATATTATTGGTCCACTGGTTTATGATGAGAGACTACGGCTAAATGAAAAGCTATAGACATGTTTATATTAAGATTTATCATTGCTTTTGAATAGAATAAAATATAAAATATATATAAATTCAAGTTTCAATATGTGCATTTGGTTAACGAAATCATTAATTTTTTAAGTTAATCAATCTGTATGTGCATACACTATTAGAAATAATTTGTTTTACTTATTTTTCGTGTTATTTTTCAAAGATTATAGCGGAACATGTACGGGGTGATGAAAGCAAACATGTACGGGGCAATGAAAGCTTGCTTGTAGAAATACTGTTGTTACTACAATTTGGCCATTTTGTTTAAAATTTCTATCAATTAGGAATTTTGATAAAATAACCACGTCTCATAAAAAAATCAGAAAAAGGAGTGATGTAAGCAAACTGTTACCTTTTCTTATTTTTATCAGCATTTTATATTTTAAAATTATTAGTTTATATGTATTATGATTATTATCATTTTATTGAGGTCGTTTAAGTTGGAAAGTATTATATTTACTTAAATGGAACCTTTTTAAAAACAAGAAATTGTTATTATTTATGATAATTTTATGTTTATAAATATAAGAAAAACTTTTTAAATATAAAATATGGAACATAATAAAAATCGTTTAAAATAAAACTGCTATTTCATGAAATAATATATATTTCTAACAGAAGTTATAAAAACTGAAAAAATTCTATAACAAGTAAAACAGAAAATTATATAAAATAAAACTTGACAAAATTTCATTACTTAAAACAGTAATAATTGTAAGGTTTTATAAAAAGAAATTATAGAAAATTGAATATCTTGTATAATATCCGCCTGTTACAATAACTTCTTTTAGCCTTCTCGACACAGAATCCATTAAATTATGACCATAATTGCCATGATTTATATGTTGCCACTTGTAAATATGATGTTCCAATTGATCTATATTTCTAAATGGTATCTTTTCTTTTGCTTCATTATTCCAACTATCCAATTATAATGTAAAAATACAATATAACAGACCGATATATTAACTTGTAAGCTAATTTCTCTCTCCGAGAATCCATTCTGGTCAAGGATTAGAATTTCGGCTTTTGTAGCTTCACTAGTATCTGCATGTCTTTCCATTATACTATTAATACACAGTGCATTTATTCGAACTGTCTAATCACATTAATTAAAAGGCGAAACGAAAATTTAAACATATTTACGTGAGAATATTAGGTTAACATTAATGAATTCTGAACAACTAATGCTTACAACAGATACAAAACGAAAATAAACCTTTTTGTATTATTTATTAAAGTCAATATCCATTTTAGATACTTACCTTTATTTAATTTTAATTGTTAACAATCGACAATTACATTACTATACCCGTTATAATTCCGACACCCTATTATTAGTAAGTGTCATAAACCGTATTTACATTTTTAATACTTAGCATAATTGAAACTACCTGATTTCTGTATTCAGATATCTTATGCATTGACATTGAAGTAAAAATCCTATCGGTTCTATACAGTGGACCAATTCTATCGAGCCTTTGAATAACAGAAATGCTTTTAAGATTTAATATCATTTTGTTTGATTGCCTTTCGGACCAATACTTGTGCATGCCATCATGTATTTACAGTAATAAATAATAATATTATCATTATTACTATTATTACAACAACTATTCTATTTAAAAGTTATATTTGTATCACTAAAATTTACATTCATGTGCCTCTGCATTACTCTCTTAAGCACATAATTTTAATTTGACATTGAAAATCTCTGATGTATAACATGCATATTTTTGCACGTGCTGAATTGCGATGGGACTACTTATTCCACTGTTTATTTGGCATACGTTGCCAGTTATTTATTATCTTAAGAAAAGTTGTTACATATGCGTATATTTCAGTAGTTGAATTATACAGCTAGAAGACTGTCAACACATAAAACATCAAAGAAATGTACATTTAAGTTGCGTATTGCGCCATGGATATATACATATGTACGTATTACAAAGATTTACAAATAAGAGAATAACAAAGCTTGATTGAAATAAGTCAAGGTTTAAAAATAAATCTCATCAGGCACAGACAAGACAGCTGCAGAATATTTTACGTATTTTTTGTTTTTGTATATTTTTATGTGAACAATATCTTGCCATTTACAATACCTCATTTTTTAGACCACGTAAATGAAAAGTAATGTTTGAAAATATATGAAGTATGTGTTGATAAATAAATTTAATCAATTTTTTCTTATTACTAATTTATATTTTATGTAAAATTGATAGTCAAATGTTGTATTGTTTTTTAAATTATGTTATATACTTCTGTTGCAACAGATTTAAAAACCTTTTGTAACAATTATTGTAGTTGTTTGTATGCGATTGTGTCGTAGTTAATTTACTACTACTTTTGTATGGAAATTTTAATAACAATGACTACTTTTACAAACGGCTATATTGTTACATATATTTTATTCTATTATTTCTGTTATCTAATAACGAGGCACGCAACACTATTCATCGTTGCTAAAGTAGTGACATTTGTCACTTGGCTACCAAATCGCCTTGAAACAATTAGGTATTTCAAATATATTTATATAATTCTAGCTTAAACATAACTAATGAGAAAGTTAAATGACAAAAGTAAGTAATTATGATTCAATACACTTTACCCTTTTTAATTGTGTATTGGAAAACGCAAATTTTTGATCTTTTGTATATTATACCATCATTTGACCTAACACTTATAACATCCACCACATTGTTAGTTCCTAGATGAAGCTCCTGCACTCAGCTGTCTTCCATACCAAGGAAGAGCAATTGTTTTCTTTTATTACCACTAGGCCTCTAAGTCTTGAGATACTTGCTTTTCAATTTTGCTCGATTCTGCACATTAGAAAAGTATAATACTTCTAGGGATAACGTGGCCAAAAGATCAGATCTAGATCAGTTGTTGCTATGTTGACATTGATTGAGATGTTTTTCATATACAGAATAAGTACAGGCTCAGGTATTGAAATGAGGGATCATCTTATTAGGAAATGTGCTGGAGTCAAGGGCAAATTGTCGTCAAGTCTTGAGTTTAAAATAGCGTCAATTTGTGTCGGTATAGTCACATAGTCTTCGAAATAAAATTTTTTTAATAACATGTTTTAATGAAATTTGATATTCTTTATAGTGGTTTCCCGAAGCCCACCCAAGTTAGGTGCTTTAGGCGGAATAAAACGCCAGGTGTCGATTCTTTTGAAAAATTTTTAATAATATCGATTCGCAGTCAAAGAATTTTGATAATTCTGAGTTCGCCTCAACAAATGTTTTCCCGTTATCCAAAAATATGTTGTATTGCACCCCTTCTCGAGATGAATCTACTACTCTGCTAAAAAAGCTGAACTAGTTAAATCTGTTACTAATTCAAAATGCATAGCTTTAATTGCTATACATATAAAAATGCAAATATATGCTGTCATTAGTTTTGGGTTTTTCTATCATTCAAAAGAAATTGCCCAGAATAATCAAAACCCGTATTTTGAAACGAATGGTAGTAATTTACTCTTTCTTTTGATAGAACGCCCATGAGATACAAGTTTTAGATTTGGTTCTAAAGCGAAAGCTACATTTATGTACAATTTCTCTTACTATGGATCGCCTTGAAATAGACCAATATAATTCATGAATACTATAAAGTAATTGTCCGCAATGTAATAATCGATAACGTTTTTTAGCCATAATCGGTTTCGTGAAAGGATGCTTATTACATTAGCATTCTTAAGTTATCAACTGCACCCTTCTCTTGAAATTTGTTATAGTACTGTGGAAAAGACTGAAATTGAGACAGATAGTGAGTCGAGCAACCCGATTCATTTCTGCTCCAATAACTTATTTATTTAAATAGTGCGAGGAGGATCCATTTTCTTAGACCAGTAGGAATCGGATCCTCTGTAATGATACACGTTAGGTATATACATAGGTGTACATTGCGTATATTGTTATAGCCTTTCCCGACTGTTTTGTTGTTAATCTGACTAGTGTACCATATCCTCTAGTGACACAAAGATGTGCCGCAAATATTACTAGATATATGTATACACTCTTGATAGCGGTATAAGTAGATCTCTTCTAAGAATTTATATAAATGTGGAGTTGCAAACTTTAATGCGTTTACATGTAAATATACATACGTATGTACAGACCATGCAAATGTTCATTGAATTATATTTTATCTAAGAGAAGTTTCAAGTTTCGTTTCATGTAAATACTTGCGTTGTTTTTCAATACATTTTAATAAATGTGTTAAAGGTATACAAGGCTTTTATTTAGAAATACAAGCATACCTTTAAAAATCGAATAACAGGTTTTCCAATAAGAGTGATATGATTTCTTTAAAAAAAAAAACATACTTATTGTTCAGAAAATTCAAAAGTTTTTTATTTAATATGAAGTACAATCGATACAATTAAGTTCTAAATAAAACGTCATTCGAATGGCTTCCACGACTTCTTCTGCAGGAACGAATTCGATGAACCCAATTTTCGAGCACCTTTTCCACTAAATCTAGTCGTATGTCATTCAATATTGACTTGTAAAGCTTGAAGAGAGTCTGGTTTATTTTGATAGATTAGTGACTTCAAATAACCCCACAAAAAATAGTCTAATGGTGTTAAATCACAACTTCTTGGAGGCCATTCAATATCACAATTTCTTGAAATAATCGAATCTCCAAACTTTTCTCGCAATAATTCTATTGTTGCATTTGCTGTGGGGCACGTATCCCCGTCTTTTTGGAAGCAAATGTTGTCAAGATCAACTTCTTCCAATGTCGGCCATAAAAAGTTGGTTATCATCAATCTATACCGCTCTCCATTGACAGTAACGGTGTTACCAGCTTCATTTTGAAAGAAGTACGGACCGATGATTTCACCATACCAAAAACCACACCAAACTGTCAATTTAGGTGAATGTAATGGTTTTTCGTAAATAATTTGTGGATTTTCTTCGCACCAGAATCGACTGTTTTGTTTATTTACCACACCATCCAGATGAAAGTGAGCCTCGTCAGAGAAGATGATTTTCTTAAAAAAATCGTTATCGTTTTCAAGTTGTTTCAAGGCAAAATCAGCAAATTCACGACGTTTACGGTGGTCCAATGGCTTCAGGTCTTGAGTGAGAACAATTTTATAGGGATGCAAACCCAAATCCTTTCTCAAAATCCGCCAGGTTGTGGTTTGAGACAGTCGCAATTGTTGAGAACGTCTTGGAATCGACAAATTACGGTCTTCAGTAACACTTGCCTGAACGGCAGCAATATTTGCATTACTTCGAGCGGTTCTTTGTTTTATTGGCACTTGAAAATTATGTAAAGAAAATGTAACCTCAAAATTTTTAACAATTCGACGAATAGCGAGCACACTTGGACGATTATTACGACCATAAAATGGCAAAAGCGCACGAAAAGTTGCAATTGGAGAACGATTATTTTGATAATAAAACTAAATAATTTGTAAACGTTGTTCTTGCGTATATCTCTGCATGATGAAATTGTAAACACTACTGAATACAATGAAAAACAAATGACAGATCATGACATATTACAAATGGCCGAAATGTCACTTCAAAATCATATCATCCCTATTGAAAAACCTTACTTATTCGTTAGGGATAAAATTTATATTCTGATTACAATTAGCGCACAGGTTAATCAAGCTAGGTTAACGTAACGTTGTTTTTGCTTCCTTCTTCGTGTTTGAGTCTTTTTTTTGGAATTTTAATGCATTAATAATCATTTTGGCTTAGTGTATCTTGGACAAATTTGCGAGTTTTTCGTTCCTTTAACAAAGTTCGGATTAATTCATGTTTCTATAGCGGTGCTATTATTTTAGCGTGAAGATATAAAAATTAACATCAATAGCACTCCTATTAGATTGTACATATATATTGTGACATTTTAAGTGAAAACCGACTTTAACCGATTTAAAATGTAGTCTATACTACTGAGTATTCTTCATAGTTATTACTTCCACTAAATAAATAGCAGGCTTTAGCCTCATATGTAAGTAAATACATATTTTTTAAATTTCAAGGTCCTCGAATATTAATTGTTTATTAAAAACATGAGGCTTCATAAAGCATATTAAGAGATGACAGATTAATAGTATAATACGAAGGCCTTGGTGTCTTAAAATATGTATACATTTTTACTTGATATTTAAGAAAACAGTCTTTGTAATATTTGCTCTTCCAACAATTCATGAAATAACTTTAGGGACGAAAGAGTTTATTTTATGTTGGGCGTTTAGGTGCATGTATGCAACTTTAAATATCCAGTAAGTTAACGGAAACATAAATATACATAAGCATAAAATATCATAGTCTTGTGAAAGATACAACACAGTTCATTTTCGAAGGAATCTCTTTTAGAATACCAATGTCATGGACTGCAACATGTGGCATATAGATAATAAATAATGATATAATTTAGAACAGAAACATATGCGCATTTCTTATTCCTGGTAAGGCATGTAAAACTAAATAAGCAATAAAAATTCATTCAATACTGAAATAATCTATATGTAATATTTAACATGAACGAAAATTTGCCTAAAATAATAATCCCTTAAATTATATATCGAAATATATTTAAATGTATCATCTGTGTATATAATATATAGTTATGTACACGAAAATAGCAGTGGTCTTAAATTTGCTGAAATATCAATTTATACGTTAAACAAAAGAAATTCAAGTTTATTGAACTCTTTAATCCAACATATTACATAACTATAACAATAAATAGATAGGTTTCTTAATACCAAAGAGGAAATAAAAGTGTTCATATTCTAGGACAATCAAAATAATTGTGCATTAAAATAGCAGTCATGCCAAAATGCTAACAAAATATCATTTTTACTTAATTAAATGGATTGAAACACTTAATATTTTGTTGCCTGACCTCTATTGTTGATCATCTCTTAACACCTGTGGGGCAACCAATTCACCAGTTGCCTACATATCTGCTGAAATACGACTGTTTGAATTTCATTCTCCTGATAACATAAATTTGTTGCTTTTACTGCTGTGGATATAGTGACGTAAATAGGTTTTTATGGTAGTTTATTTTAGTCTGGGGAAAATTATTATTATTATTATAAAAAATATTTATTTAAATAGGGTGTAGAATAATTTTATGACTTTCTATTTTTATGTGAATTTTCTCAACAATTGCGCTATTCTGTATATTAATTTCTATAGCAGATTGTTATATTTATTTTATTACCTTCTTATTTTGATTTATATTGGGTCTGGGAAAAAGTTCTGGCGTTTTTCCCGATAGATGGCATTGGTTGCCGATAACTAAAGAACAACAAGTCACAGCGACACCACCGACGACTCGTTTTTTAGATGACCTTCCGAACGTTAGTTTGAGCGTAGAAACATTGTAATCGGTGCAGTGGTTGGAAAGTTATTGTTGAAAATGGAGAAGAATAATGAGAAATTTCGCTATATTCTGCAATATTATTATGATAAGGGGAAGAACGCTGCGCAGGCTTGTGATAAAATTTGTGCTGTGTTTGAAGGTACTTTATCGAAATCTGTTGCGCGGAAATGGTTCGCTCGCTTTCGTTCTGGAAATTTCAATGTGAAAGATGAGTCACGCTCCGGTCATCCAATCACTGAAAAATCTGATGAAATTCTTGAAAAAGTCCAACAAGATAAGCATATCAGCAGTGTCGATATTGGCATGGAGCTAGGCATTGACCACAAAACTGTTTTGAACCATTTACACAAAGCTGGTTACAAAAAAAAGCTTGACGTATGGGTTCCTCATTTTGAAAAACATGATTGACCGAATTAACATCTGCGATGCGCTGCTGAAACGGAATGTCGAGCCGTTTCTGAAACGTTTAATAACCGGAGATGAAAAATGGATTACGTACGATAATCGGAAGCGTAAAAGATCGTGGATAAAGGATGGTGAGCCGTCACAAGCGTTCGCTAAGCCAACATTGACGCCAAAAAAAGTGATGCTGTGTGTATGGTGGGACTGGAGGGGAATCGTCCACTACGAGCTACTTCCAACTGGTCAGACGATTGATTCTCAACTCTACTGTGCACAACTAGAGAGATTACGCCAGGCGATTGAAAGAAAACGGCCCGAATTGATTAATAGGAAAGGTGTTGTCTTCCATCATGACAACGCCCGACCACACACTTCTTTGATGACCCGTCAAAAATTGAGAGAGTTTGGTTGGGAAGTTTTGATGCACCCACCTTACAGTCCGGATATAGCACCCTCTGACTATCATCTGTTTCGATCTCTGCAGAACTCTCTCAATGGAATTAAGTTGGTTTCAAAAGAAGCCTGTGAAAACTACTTGATTCAGTTTTTCGAAGAAACCACAGAAGTTTTTCACCGATGGGATCATCTATGGCGAAACATTGTCGATAATAATGGAGCATATTCGGTTTAAATGAATTCGTCCACGCGCCATGCGGGGACCAGTTGAATTTTACTGAAAAAACGCCACGAACTTTTTCCCAGACCCAATATATTTTCCATATTTCGAGTCACCGAAGAATCTTTAATTTTTTTTCTATATTGTCTTGTTTAATATTTTGATAAGTTTCCATTCTCGTATTCGTGCGGGAGTCTGATTTCTAATGTTATAGCAGTTCGTTCCTGAATTTAACAAGTTTTTCATACCCCTCTCTGTTAATCGCGACAATATAATTTAGTTTAGGATGTATTCAAGAACCCTTTCATCATAAATTCCTTGGGTTTTAAGTAATATAAGTTTTGAAGGTAACTTTGATGGAGCCTGTGGTTGATTCAGTTAAACATTGAAGGTTGATATATAAACCCCTGACACATTAATTTTCGTATTCTGTATACGTAGATAATTAAAAAGTGTCGTACCTGGTAAACTACGGCGAAAAATACTCGTACGAAAATAAACTCTGTACGCGATCCGTACCGTTTAGAGTGTACATTTTGGTTCTCAACGGTACGGATCGCGTACGGAGTTTGTTTTCGTACGGGTATTTTTCGCCGTAGTTTACCAGGTGCGACACTTTTTAATTATTGATGATGACAACTTAGTTGTCGAAATACGTATACAGAATACGAAAATGAATGTGGCAAGGGGTTATATACCAACCTTCAATGATTAAATGTGTTCATAGACCCCATGAATGTTAAAATCATTAAATATGAACATTAGATTATGATAGAGTGTATTTATTTCCATTTGGCAACGTTGAAAAGATAATAATGTGAAAAATAATAATTAAAACTACAACATATGATATGATAAATATTTTAACATCGAATATCATAAAAATTTTTGTACACTTCAATCTATGAGGTGTACAAAGTAATAATTCCATTACCAAAGGTGAATTTGAAACAATTTCGGCATATCCTCTCCATTTCGCGTATTAGTGAAAAATATGCGTTCTATGAATTTACAAAGACGAGCCGGGAAGGTAAACTCATGTCTTGTGACAACAAGAGTCACAGCGACACCACCGAGGTCTCGTTTTTTAGATGACCTTCCGAACGTTATTTTGAGCGTAGAAACATTGTAATCGGTGCAGTGGTTGGAAAGTTATTCGCACTTGAAAATGGAGAAGAATAATGAGAAATTTCGCTATATTCTGCAATATTATTATGATAAGGGGAAGAACGCTGCGCAGGCTTGTGAAGGTACTTTATCGAAATCTGTTGCGCGGAAATGGTTCGCTCGCTTTCGTTCTGGAAATTTCAATGTGAAAGATGAGTCACGCTCCGGTCGTCCAATCACTGAAAAATCTGATGAAATTCTTGAAAAAGTCCAACAAGATAAATATGCAGTGTCGATATTGGCATGGAGCTAGGCATTGACCACAAAACTGTTTTGAACCATTTACACAAAGCTGGTTACAAAAAAAAGCTTGACGTATGGGTTCCTCATGAGTTGAGCGTGAAAAACATGATGGACCGAATTAACATCTGCGATGCGCTGCTGAAACGGAATGAAATCGAGCCGTTTCTGAAACGTTTAATAACCGGAGATGAAAAATGGATTACGTACGATAATCGGAAGCGTAAAAGATCGTGGATAAAGGATGGTGAGCCGTTTCGCTAAGCCAACATTGACGCCAAAAAAGTGATGCTGTGTGTATGGTGGGACTGGAGGGGAATCGTCCACTACGAGCTACTTCCAACTGGTCAGACGATTGATTCTCAACTCTACTGTGCACAACTAGAGAGATTACGCCAGGCGATTGAAAGAAAACGGCCCGAATTGATTAATAGGAAAGGTGTTGCCTTCCATCATGACAACGCCCGACCACACACTTCTTTGATGACCCGTCAAAAATTGAGAGAGTTTGGTTGGGAAGTTTTGATGCACCCACCTTACAGTCCGGATATAGCATCCTCTGACTATCATCTGTTTCGATCTCTGCAGAACTCTCTCATGGAATTAAGTTGGTTTCAAAAGAAGCCTGTGAAAACTACTTGATTCAGTTTTTCGACCAGAAACCACAGAAGTTTTTCACCGATGGGATCATGGATCTACCAAAAAAATGGCGAAACATTGTCGATAATAATGGAGCATATTCGGTTTAAATGAATTCGTCCACGCGTCATGCGGGGACCAGTTGAATTTTACTGAAAAAACGCCACGAACTTTTTCCCAGACCCAATATAAAAGTATTACTTTATACTTTGAAGGAAATACTTAGGCTAAACAACCAATTTCATCAATACTGTACGTTCTAGAATAAAAAGAATTGAAAATATCCGGAATTGTTGAAATTACTCCGAGAAATAGTGGCTTAGGTTTTGACAAGAGAACTATTACAAGTGTAGTGAGCTACTTTTCTAAATAAATGCATCGAATATAGTCGTAAATTTAAGTAAATGCAATTAGGGGAATCGATGAGTGTATTTATATTGGACTTTCGGTTTAACCGCAAACTACTATATTTTAAATGAAACATCGTGCATATTTTAGAGAATATAAATAAAGTTCTGCTTTTGGAGTTCAATAATAAAAGGGTTAGTACTCTTTTGTTCAATAGTTTTTACGTTTTCTCACTTCTTGACAAAACGTAAAGTGGGGCCATATGAAGTACTAAAAAAATTGAAAACTAATATCCAACAGTATAATATGTATGTATCAGGATTAGACTTGTTCAGAATTTTATGAAACGACACTGAGAGATGACGATTACGTCATCTCTCATGTGCGCTGTTACATGAATATGTGTCAAGGAATCCACTCTTTTTTCTAAAATTATTTAGACAAAGTATTGCGCATTTATAAATCATGGAACAAAACTTTCTTTCTCTTCAAAGGTAATCGTTCCTGCTTTTTCAAGATAATCGGTTAGGCACAACTCTATGATTATCTTAAAAGCAGCCGCTATCACTTTCTCTGCCGATGACAACGTTCGCCTTTTTGGAAGTCAATTTACCCTTCGTGGTTCACTGTTTCGACTGTATGTAGCTTTCAGAAGTATAGTGGTGTATCCAAGTTTCATCTACAGCTATTAATGGACACCAGAATTTTGATATATTTCATATATTTTGCTTTAGCTATTTCAACAAGGCAATATATGACCAACACGCTCTTTAGAGATGTCTACAACCTCTCTTATCTCTCTAACTTTTCTGATGTGATCTGTAGTGGTTGCAGTTTTTCGCCATTACGAAGATTCATCTTCAACTACGCTGGTACGATCACGTTTAAATTTAGCTGCCTCATATTTTACTGCAATAAGTGATGGTGTGAACAGCGTCCATCTCGGCGGATTTTACCATTTTCATATAAATACTAACATCGACTGACACAAACAACTCTCAAACAACAACTGAGGGCGTAACATGACTGAAATTTTCAGAAGTATCTTTTAATGCATGAGCAATTTTATTACCGGAATATTTTTGACGAGCAGCCCAATCTTCATGTTATGGCTTCACTTTCCACTACCCTCGTATTTAAAAATATTTGATTAACATATGCGTTATATTAATCAAAGTTACTGGTTGAAATATGAAGTCCTGTCTATCAATAAGTGGTAATTCATCTAAAGAAACTTCAATAAAGTATGAACCAACAATTCTAATTCAAAATCTCCTTCGAACCTCTCTAATCAATCTAGCATTTTTTCTACTCTAATGAGCGTTTATTGTGAATAAACATTATGATTTATAAATGCGCAATCTCACACTTTAATAGACGCCATGGCTAAAATTCACGAAGTGAAATTCGACTCGATTGTCTATTTACCATGTTCTCCAGATCTAGCTCCCCAGCGACCTTGTTCTGTTTCCTAAGCTCAAAGTATTAAAGTATTGCTCGGAGGACAGAGATTTTCTTTAAATGAGAGAGGTGATAACGTTCGAGACTGCCTCTGTATCAGAAGATGCCGATTAGAACAGTAAAACTGAATTTGACAAAATATACTCATGAGGCTAGTCTGAAAAGTTTCCAACTAAACACAGAAGTTTAGTTGGAAACTTTTCAGACTAGCCTCATAACATCTTAGATAATAATTATATTATATTAATGCTTCATTAAAGTATCCCCCTCGTCTACTAGACATGAGTACGCTTTTTTTATGAATCAATCTAAAAACAAAATTTATGTAACAATTCTGCAAAACATTAGAGATACTATGCTAATATAACTGTTGATACACTAATGAAAACTTAGTATCGCCTTTTTCCGAGTCAAAAAAGTACATTACAGGTCAGCAATTTTCAGCAAAACACGCTGTTAAAGCTGCTGTGGATGATTGTTTTAACGGACAAAAGAGTTCTGAATTTTGTCAATATGGTATAATTAAGTGCTTTTTCACTCGTTCTTTATTATTATAGCTGTTAACTCAGTAGATAGTATTCTCTATAAGAGTCTAGAAATATGGTGAGATATTAATAAAATAAAAGCCTTTATATTAATCATTATTATATTATTAAGTAACATTATATATATATATATATATATATATATATATATACATATATACTTATACATTGTATATAAGTTAGTATAATTACATTTAAGAAAAGATAATACATATTTATAAACAAATATGAATTTTATTTTTACTGTAATAGTAGAGTTGAACAATTGAAGTTTGTTCAACATTACTATTAAAGTACAGAAAAAGAATTAATCATTTGTTTAATTACAAGAAATCAAAACTTCATTAACTACAGTAGCCCTCTAAGAAAGCGGGTGCGTATGCACATATACGTATAGCCTGGGTAATGGCCTCTGACAATAGTTATACCAAATTTTCATCGAACGAACACAAAAAATAGTACCCTATTTGCTCCATAAACAAGCTTATGTTTAATACGAAGTATTGCCAACGGCTAACAAATTTGTTTGCAAACGCTAACACACAAAACTAGAGAAAATAATCAGAAATACAAAGGATACTAGGAAAGTTTTGCAATACAGCTTTGTTTATTTAATTTTTTTCAAAGTAATTTCCTCTACACTCAATACACCTCTCCATCCTCCGAAACTGATCTTTAAACCAGTTTCGCCAAGTTTCACTAAGGAGTAAAGCACACTCGTTCTCCCAAGCCCGCAGAAGGTCCTCATCACTAGAAAATCCACTAATTTTAAGCTTCATTTTCACATGCGGGAACAGTGCAAAGTCGCAGAGAGCAAGGCGCGGTGAGTTGGAGCATTATCGTGAAGGAGGAACCAGGTGTCCATTCTTCACTTTGGCCGCAGGTTCTTCATAGATCCAATGACTTTAGACAGGCACTGTTCAGTATACCACTTAGGACAAAACGACGCGTTTCATAATTCCATTCGATTTGAAAAATACAGCAATCGTTTTCTTCTTTACAGATCGAGATTTTCTGACAACTACGGGTGTGTCCTCATCATCAAAGACCCAAACTTTGTTTTGAGCTTTGGTCGGCACATCGTAATAGTACAGCCAAGTCTCGTCACCTGTCACGATGTTGTTCACATATCGAGATTGCCCTTATTAAACTTTTTTAGCATCTCCCACCACCAAGTCACACGTCGTGTCATCTGCTCTTCAGTTAGTCGATGCGGCACAGAAAGAACAAAGTTTCTTCACGTGCGAACGATCATGCAGAATCGAACGATTTGCTGGTGCATTTAGGCTTGAAGTACCCTCTATCTGTTGGTAGGTCACTCGCCTGTCCTCGCCAAGCCTTTTCCTCACAGTAGTAACGTTTTCCTCCGTAACTGACGTTCGTGGTCTTCCCGGCCTCTCAGCATCCTCCACAGTTAAATTTTCCCTTTGGAATTCTCTATACAACCTGAGTATCGTTGTGCGATATGGACAAACATCACCTAGTGCAAGAGTTATTTCTTCGAAGCACTGCTCTATGTTTAAACCACGCACGAAATTAAAACGCAAAACTGCCCTTATCTCATTTCGTAACCACGATGTCATCGCAAGCACTTTACACTCACACTGATAATGAATAACGGAGCCCATCGACATGACGCGGTTTCTACTATGCACGTATGAACATAGACATGTTGAGACCAACATGTTGAGACCAACATGCAGCAACAAGCAGCTTCCTACGATTCATTGTTGCGTCATATTGCTAAACTTTCCTAGTACTCTTTGTATTTAGTTCTGCCATAGCGTCTTTAACGTTTACGTTTTTAGTTTTTTAATTAGTTTTATATGTCGTCACAATGATATTAAACCCGTATTTAACGTTTAAAATCAGCAAAATGTCTTGAAGAATGTATTAATCGGCTACGCTTGCTTTACTTAAACAGAATTCTCCGTCAAACCTAATACAACTTATTTCGGTAATAGTTAATATTTCCAAGGCATTGTAGAGTATCTATTATGTTAATAAATGTTTGCTGGCCATTTAAATTAACAAAGATTACAAACGAGATAAAGAAGAAATGAAGTATGTTAATGCTTTCCGTAATTTTGATAATAATGTATAATAGCTTCATCAAGAACATATTATATAACTTTATTCTTCGTAAGTTAAACATATCGTATACATATATATGCGTGTATCTGCTTTTGTATATATGTATATGTACGCATATACGATTTCTGCTCTCAGCGAACAGCATCTGGTAAATGTTAAAATAATTATATCTATTAGATTACCATGTTAATTTTCAGTAGGTTTAAGTCGTTAAACAAAACAACTTATACACACTGAAAGTAAAACTTACATATACATACATGTTCATATATACACACATATGTGTATATATATAATATCAAATATTTTTAATACATGTATTTTTTATTTTAATTTGGCCGTTTGGAAATCCAAATGTTATAAAAGATTTATAAGCAAAATTTATATTTGCTTTATATTTTAAGTAAATTTGTAATTTTTTTCTTTATCTCAGAAAAAGTCTTCAACTATCCTTACTCGTTTAAAATATTTCTTTCTGTTCAAAATCGATAGCTGATTTTTTATAAATTCCTGTATTTTAAAATAATATAGTACGTGGACAAGGTGAAAAGTTCTCGGCCTGACAATGAAAGACTGCGATTTAAATTTAAAAAATGATTTCATTTTTCTACATAATCTCCCTTGAGTTAAACACACTTGGTCCAGCGTTTTTCTAACATCGATATTCCTTCCCGGAAGTGAGAGTCTGGAAGGCTTTTAAAATATTCTTCTACGGTCCTTTCACCTTCTTCGTTGGATATAAATCGCTTTCCAGAAACAAATTTTTTCAAATTTGGGAATAGATGGAAGTCTGAGGGTGCCAAATCAGGAGAATAGGGAGGATGGCCGAGAAAATCGTACCCCAAATCCCGCAATTTTCCCATCGCCAACGCACCCTTGTGTGCGGGTGCGTTGTCCTGATGAAAAATGACTTTTTTCTTCTTCAAACCAGGCCTCTTCTCGCGAATTTTGGCATCCAGCTGGTCTAGAAGGTTAGAATAATATGCGCCTGTAAATGTTCCGCCTTTTTCAAGGTGATCAATTAACAAGATTCCTTTTGCATCCCAAAACACGCTGGCTATGACTTTTCCGGCAGATGCTCTTTCGTCTCTGGCGTGTAGTAGTGGACCCATGTCTCATCGATGGTGACAAATCGCCGCACAAAATCTGTCGGATTCTTGTTAAATCGGTCTAAAGAATGCTACGAAACTCGTTTGTGCATTTGCTTTTCATCGACATTCAGCAAATGCGGCACCCATCTTGCGCAGAGCTTTCTGATCTCTAATTCTTTGTGCAAAATGTTTCGTACACTTTCTTCCGATATCCCCACAGTCTCAGCTATCTCACTCACTTTCACTCGCCTATCGTCCAACACAATATCATGTACTTTTTTTGACCGTCCTTCACGTGGGTCATCTTCGAGGGACGTACGACCACGTTTACATTCAGCTGCCCACTTTTTAACGATTGACATCGAAGGAGCAGAGTCCCCGTACACTTTCGTTAACTTCGGATGAATTTCCATAGGGGTTAAACTATCCAAATCAAAGAATTTTATAACAGCACGATATTCAAGTTTATCCATTTAAAAAAATAACACGCACGACGTCTACTACAAAAATTCCTGGAAACAAACTACTTGAGAGAACAAGTTGAAAGTTTTCATATGAACTAAAAACACAAGCAGCCACGCAGGAAACATAAATTTCTGTTAATTGTAACGCTATTTCTGAGTTAGGCCGAGAACTTTTCATCTTGCCCACGTATGGTAAGCAATAAAGTTTTAATTTTACAGTATGATACAAATAAAATGTTCTTTTAAATATTTTACACAATAAAATAGAGCATTAATAAGCAAACCCCTACCTACTGATTTACCAAATTAAGCTTTTAAAGATTTTAACTTTTAAAAGAAATTTTACCAAAATATTCTGCTTTAAATATTAAAATTATGTTTTCTATCCCTACAAATGCTATCTCTTACAATCTTTTTCTATTAACAAATACATATATCTAGACCACAACGTTTTATCTTCACTTACTAATTTCCATAGTAAAATATCATGTATCATCGTACTAATAAATATTATAATTACATCCTTACCTAATAGTCTTCTCTTAATTTTAATTTTAAAAACAAAATTTTTTCCATATCATTTACACAGTCAATTTATTTACAAGAATCTTACAACATAAATGCAGTAACTAATGCAACTATAATTAAATTTAAAAAAGTATTCTTAACATTCTCTTTAGTCACACAATTCATAATTATGGGCTTACATATATATGTATGTATGTATACATTGATACGTGTATATTTTAATTTATCCTTCAGGACATGTTAAATCAAGTTTAATCTCTCATGACTCTGTTAAACATATCGTAATATCATATGTTTATATATACATATAGTTACGAAATATTTGTTTTAAGTGAAGTAAGATAAATTGTATGAAACGCTAATTTCGTACCTGGCGTTAAACACAAAACTTGTGTACTGTATTTAGTGATGAACTGAATAGGTATAAACATAAATAATAAAGAATAGAATTATAGTTATGGTAATTAATCCTAAATACTTACTTGATAAGATCATATGATAAATTAATACACTCTTATGTAAATATTAGAAAGTAATAATGCATAGTGATCAATATAAAATAGAACCGTATGTCATAAAATATAGTTTTGTAATGATTATACATCTTGAATAAGAAAGTTTTTGCTGATTTGAGAATATACGAGGATAGTTTGACAAGTAGTGAGAATGACACATAGATGGCGCTCTAATTAGTAAAACAAATGCACTGTAATTTAGGATACCTATTTATATGTTTACATTCCGATATTTCGATAAATCGGTTGTTTAGTTTATTTTTGACAGCTGATTGAAAAAGAAACAAGACGTCGTTTTGTTAAAATGGAAAAAGCAGAGTATCGTGCGGTGATTAAATACTTCGTAATTAAGGGTATGAAAGCTACCGAAATAAAAGATAAGTTACGGGAAACATTAGGGGAATCTGCTCCATCATCCGCCACAATAAGTAGATGGGTAAATGAATTTAAACGTGGTAGAACAAGTTGTGTTGATGAAGCGCGCTCTGGAGCACCCAAAATCGTGGCTTCTAAGGAAATGATTATAAAAATCCATAATATTATTACGCAAGATCGACGACTCAAAGTGAGAGTGATAGCAGACATGGTAAACATTTCAACAGAACGCGTACGCCACATTTTAACGAAAGAATTGGGCCTTTCCAAGCTTTCGGCAAGATGGGTGCCGCGATTGCTTACGACCGATCAAAAGTTCACTCGTTTGTGCATTTCTAATGAGTGTTTGGACCTTTATAAGCGGAATCCGGTTGATTTTTGTAGGCGATTTGTTACTTGCGATGAAACTTGGACACACTACAGTACAACCGAAACTAAACAACAATGGAAACTATCGTTAGAACGTGGTTCTGCATCTCCAAAGAAAGCGAAAACCACTTTATTGGCAAACAAGGTGATGGCATCAATTTTTTGGGATTCAAAGGACATTTTGCTCATTGATTACCTTCAGAAAGGTGCCACAATAAACGGACAATATTATGGAGAACTTTTACAAAAATTAAATGTTGAGATTCGTGCTAAACGGCCAGGAATGTCAAAGAAAAAGATTCTGTTTCACCAAGACAATGCTCCCTCGCATACCAGCACAGTTGCGATGTCCAAAATCCACGAGTTACATTTCCAATTACTACCGCAAGCGCCTTATTCGCCGGATCTAGCCCCTTCCGACTTCCACCTTTTTCCAAAATTGAAAACGGCACTAGGTGGAAAGAAATTTTCGTCTAACGACGAGCTTATCATCTTCGTAAATAAGTAATTTGCAAGCTTTCCGGAATCGCATTTTAGAGATGGCATAAGGGCATTCGAGCACCGTTGGAATAAATGTATTGCTCTTTTAGGAGAATATATTGAAAAATGAAAATTATTTTGTATTTAAAAAATTCGTTTTTCTTTTCCATTCTCACTACTTGTCAAATTACCCTCGTACTAAGCCTAAAATAAAATAATTTTCAGTCAGTATAAGGTAATTCTATAATAAGCGAGAAGTATCAAAAGAAACAGCTACAGGTGTATTGACGAGAGAAAGAATTTGAAGAAGAAGTGTGGATAAAACAAGGAAAACATACTAATATTATAGAAATGAATATTAGGATAGGAATGGGGTAGGTTTAAAAAAGGTTTTAAGTAAAACCAAGAATTTACAAGCAATCAATATATAGAAAATGAATAATAAGTAAATGTCAGAAAAACGTACAAAACTATTTTAGATATTGGGTCTGGGAAAAAGTTCGTGGCGTTTTTTCAGTAAAATTCAACTGGTGCCCGCATGGCGCGTGGACGAATTCATTTAAACCGAATATGCTCCATTATTATCGACAATGTTTCGCCATTTTTTTGGTAGATCCATGATCCCATCGGTGAAAAACTTCTGTGGTTTCTGGTCGAAAAACTGAATCAAGTAGTTTTCACAGGCTTCTTTTGAAACCAACTTAATTCCATTGAGAGAGTTCTGCAGAGATCGAAACAGATGATAGTCAGAGGGTGCTATATCCGGACTATAAGGTGGGTGCATCAAAACTTCCCAACCAAACTCTCTCAATTTTTGACGGGTCATCAAAGAAGTGTGTGGTCGGGCGTTGTCATGATGGAAGACAACACCTTTCCTATTAATCAATTCGGGCCGTTTTCTTTCAATCGCCTGGCGTAATCTCTCTAGTTGTGCACAGTAGAGTTGAGAATCAATCGTCTGACCAGTTGGAAGTAGCTCGTAGTGGACGATTCCCCTCCAGTCCCACCATACACACAGCATCACTTTTTTTGGCGTCAATGTTGGCTTAGCGAACGCTTGTGACGGCTCACCATCCTTTATCCACGATCTTTTACGCTTCCGATTATCGTACGTAATCCATTTTTCATCTCCGGTTATTAAACGTTTCAGAAACGGCTCGATTTCATTCCGCTTCAGCAGCGCATCGCAGATGTTAATTCGGTCAATCATGTTTTTCACGCTCAACTCATGAGGAACCCATACGTCAAGCTTTTTTTTGTATCCAGCTTTGTGTAAATGGTTCAAAACAGTTTTGTGGTCAATGCCTAGCTCCATGCCAATATCGACACTGCTGATATGCTTATCTTGTTGGACTTTTTCAAGAATTTCATCAGATTTTTCAGTGATTGGACGACCGGAGAACTCATCTTTCACATTGAAATTTCCAGAACGAAAGCGAGCGAACCATTTCCGCGCAACAGATTTCGATAAAGTACCTTCACCGTACACAGCACAAATTTTATCATAAGCCTGCGCAGCGTTCTTCCCCTTATCATAATAATATTGCAGAATATAGCGAAATTTCTCATTATTCTTCTCCATTTTCAAGTGCGAATAACTTTCCAACCACTGCACCGATTACAATGTTTCTACGCTCAAACTAACGTTCAGAAGGTCATCTAAAAAACGAGCCCTCGGTGGTGTCGCTGTGACTTGTTGTTCTTTAGTTATCGGCAACCAATGCCATCTATCGGGAAAAACGCCACGAACTTTTTCCCAGACCCAATATAAATATCTATAAAAAAATAGGCAATAGTGAATAGATATTTATGTGAAATCTGAAGAACTATTGTTCATAAAGTAATATATGTTAAAATACATATTAAAGTTATTTGATTTGGAATTATGGAATGTAACGAAGTTTTAATTTAGAGAATTAATATAAGCAAAATCAAACTGAGGAATACAAAATTAATTAGTAGTTTGTAATTTATAATTAATTTTTTTTATAATAACCATTAACGCTTAAAAAACCATTGTTCATTTGTGTATGCTATTTTATGATTGATTATAGAAATTAGCTTATAAATACAGGTTCAGTTTGAGATGAGAAAATTAACACTTTATTGTATAGCAAACATGTATGTACAAGTTCTACTAAAATAAATGATAGCATAAAAATCATTGTAGTGATGGTTATGTAAATATTTACATAATCCAGTATAATATAATCAATATGTTTGTTAACATAAGTTATACAAATTTAATTGGAAGTGTTTATAAAATGTTAAAACATTTAGAATAATTGAAACTAATAAACTATAGATGTGTGTCACGGTCACTGGGTAGATAAAAATTAACAAACCTTAGGGGCATATCTTACTAAAAAGGAATGCATGTCATAGATCTATGTACGGATAGCAGATGATGGCAAAATTTAGAAGACATCTAGTATCAGAAAAGACAATGATGGTGTAATAGCGCATTCATTAATGGAATAAGATTTATAGTCATGGTTATTTAATATTATAACTAATAAAACGAAAAACGATAGAAAAATATATATAGATGTAAAAATTATTATTTCTTTTATAGGTAGAAAGTTAAGGATTATTCAGAGTTAGCATATTATTAATAAATTAATAAAATAGGTCAATATAAATTTAGTTTGAAGATAAGAGTAAATTGCATTATTATTACTGTCTAAAAAGGTTATATATTATAATATACGGTTCAAAATGAAATACATACAGATAACAAAGCAGAATTTTAAAGTATAATATATTTCTTAATTATATAATAAATTTATTGTGTTTGAGCTAGTTAAATTATATTGTTCAAATTACAAAGTATTCAATGAAGTACAGTGGAAAATTACTATAAAGATAGAATTTTAAAATAAATTCTTTGAGCTTTAAATTTTGTTTATAAAGTCTAAATGTTAGATTATACTTTGATTTTCATATTGCATGGAATGCCATGTCATACTGGGGTGGAGCGCGATCTTATTATCCCAAGAAATGAGCTATATTGAGCATACATTCTCACTTTTATCGAAATTATTATTTATAACAATATATATATATATATATATATATATATATATATATATATAATTACGATGAAAAAATTATCGAATTAAAAATACAATCGAACGAATAATAATTAACCATTTCGAACGCCGAAATAATGACATTTATTTTAGTAACATGTTACTTCTCTGGAATCACTTATTTCTGTAATTAGTATGCTCTGTGATGTTTATATTTAATTATGGCCTTATTACAAAGCTCAAGTATGAAAAGCTTATTATAGTACAAAAATGTCAGGCATTATTTGTGAACGAAATTATAAATATCCTAGGTAGTTATTTTTCATTTGCAACGAAGCAATTAGGATTGAGATAATTGGATTAGTATTTACTCCATCTGTTCTATCTCGCAACTAAATTCGTTCTGCTTATTTGTATTTTTAATTTACTTATTGTTCATCTTGACTTGTGCGACAAAAGACAAATAAATACTAAAAAACTGTAAACTTTCTGCTTTATTTTGTGCAAAAGTAATTCCTATATATCAGAGTTTAATTACTGAGTAGCAGACGATGCAAATTATCAAATTATGTTATTTTTACTAATTAACAAGCAAAACAATTCCACAAAATTTATAGTAGTAATTTGTAATTTTTGCAAGAATATATCTTTCTTTATAAAAGAGCTGTCGCGAGAGTAACTTGAAAACTAAAATACAATTACAAGACAAAAATAAAATATTTTAAAAACATTTACAAAAAATTCTGAAAATAAGGATTTCCATAGGATACTGATTTTTGTCAGTTTTTTTATAAAAAAAATGTACCTAAGATTTGGGTTGGTGTGGTATTACATTATTATTCATATGTTAATTTATGCAAGTATGTTTTTGAATTATATTACTGCAATGATATAATGTATTTGTAAATTTAGTAGGTGTAACCATTGATTGGTTAATATAATGCGTTATATCATTGGTAGCATTTTATCAAGGTAATAAATAGACCACAGGTTAGTAGAGTGTAATAGAAACAGTTAAAAGAAGATAGAAACATAAATATATTCATATTAGAGAAAAGAAATGCGGAAAGTATTACATAGTTAATAAAAAATTCTAAAATCGTAGACAAAATTAAACAGGAAGCAGGAGTAAGCGAAATTTTCTGGAAAACAAGGAAAAAATTATATAAAGATGCTTATATGTGAAAGAAGAAAGTGAAATAAAGTATTAAATGAAGAAAGGCAGAAAATTTAGGTAAATGGGCAGGAATGGACACTCAAAAATAACTTTATTTGAGGAACTATCCTGTCACAATTAAGAAAATGTACTTTGACGATACATTAGAAGCCTATTAAAAAATACTATATAAATAGGAAAATAAGGTAAATTTTTAGAGAGACAAAACGGAAAAAGAAAGAAATGGATAAACACAAATTTAAAAAAGTAAGAAAATCAGAGTGAAGGAAGCATTAGACTAGTCAGGAAGAAATTCTGGAATGAAATTGATACAATTCTGGATGAAGTGCATGGTTTGAACAAAGAAAATATGTCGACGGTAATAAAAGCGATTAAAAGCAAAAATAAACAATTCTGTGTAATAAGAGAAAAATAGTTAACTAAAAATATGAATAGTAGACATTATTGAAGTCTAGTCTGACTATAGTGCAAACAAATCAGAAACAGTACAACAAAGCAGATGTAAGCCCTGAAAATAAAAAGGAAGGTATGGATAATAAATTCATGGATGAAATAATTAATCAACAAATAAAAGAGACGTTGTAATACCAGAAGTAAATATTCCAACGTAAAAAAATAAGGAAAGATACCCAAGGACTAAGAAGAAAAGTATCGACTAAAAGCTACGCCTTATAAAGTAATACACTGAAATTATTGAAATGAAATTGAAATCTGTAGTTAAAGATAATGTGGAAGACGAATAAGCAGCATATACTGACAAAATTTATAAGTGGAATCAAAAGGCTATTTTGATTGGTACACATAAATGAAGAAACTCAAGAAAGTTTAGAATGGACAAGGAGTATATTAGTGGATAGTTCAATAAAAAATACTAGAGATCGAGCAACTAAACTAGCAGTAATAGGATACAAAAAGCGCAGTGAAATTTAAAATGTATTGTATGCTAATAACATAGTTTTGATAGCGAACACAAATAACTGATCATGAGAAAATGCGGAGAAAGATGGAAAAGCTTGCGCTAGACATTAATACATATAAGTGAAAAGCCATCTTTATCAACGTAATAAGAAAAATAAACGAATATATTTGTATTAATAGAATAAAAATAGAATAATAAATGATAGTTTGCGAATATCTATGAAGTATTAGATTAGAAGACGGGTGAATATAGTTAGGTGTAACAAAATGGTATTTGTAAAAAGATAGACTTACAAAATTTTAGTCTAATTCGTAGATTTCTGCGGTCGCTAATGACGCCCTGTTGTCAGACGAGATGGTGATAGGAAAGGGCATTTAGATATCCATCAGTGTGTGTGGGTTTGAGGTAAACCGAATGTCCTAATGGACCATCTGTCGTCCCTCATGTTTCAGAGCATGAGATAGGCCAGGCTGCTGCGCATATCTAGTTCTGCACTTGCTGAGCATAGGTTTGAAACCGAGCACCATATCCAGCTCGATTTGGCCAAAATTCTGTCCCGCAATAATCATTACTATGGCTGAAAATCCGTGAAACTATAGAGATTTCTAAACACCTCAATATCCTAAACCGTGATGATGGTTAATACAACCTCCCCACCACAGACTTACACCAGTTTCAGCGCGACTGTTAAGCCCTGAAGATGTCTCATACCAGTGGTGACGACGCGTCGGTGCCAGTATTAATGAAGATGCGGGTCTAGCCCGGAAGCCAAGATGAGGAAAGTATTACAAAATTTTAGCTTTATAATACACTCTAACGACCCATGACGACATATGTATGCTACAAGGAAAGCGTGAATGGAAGATATTTGCTGTAAAATTTTAGCTTTATATATTTACAAGAAGTAGTTATCACAAATATCTAGAAAAAAACAGTTAAGTTGAAATGGACAAATAGAAGAAATAACAACCAAGAGCCAAAAATGTTGATAACGTAAAATTGGAACAAGGAAAGCGTTATATAGAAACGACATTTGATGAAAGGACTTATTACCCTATTCATTAGAATGTATATGTCGCTTTTTTTGGAAAGATAAATTAGTGGTGCTAGTAACCTGACAAACCTAGTTCAAAAAAGGATAATACGTCCCTTAAAAAAATATATTAAATTTAACGATATTTGGATTGCGTGTTACGAAAATGATCTTATTTTGAATGTCACAGAAAAAGTGGGCAATGCGATTTCGAACACAATTTCTCGTTTCAGACAATAATTCGAAATAATTACAATTAAATGTACACTTACCATACAAACTACGGTATTGTATTTACGAGAAACTAGGAAAATTAACTGAATGCCTTCCACTATTACATGACATCGCACCTGCCCACACTGCTGTTGTTTAACATGTAATTCTCAACAGTAGGTTCCAACAATTGAAATGTCCCTTACAGCCTATTCTTGGCTGTAATTACTTTTCTGTTCAGTAATTTAAAAAAACGAGTTTCGAGCAAGCGCTTCCAGAATGAAAATGAAGTGTCAGCAGATGCAATAACGAATTGTTTCTGTTTATTTTTATGCTAGTATAAAACTGTTATTTAACTTCTATAATGAATGTATAGGAGTGAAATATGAGTATATTTGCAACTAAAAAAATATATACATGTTTTAATATTGCTGTCCTGTCACTATTAAAGAGAGAAATGGCGTTTATTGCTGTTCTTTTCAATGCGAAAAAGGAGTTACACAATTTTTAAGGAACTACACAAATTATATAGAATCAAATATGAAAGATTTGTAAAGTAGATAGATTTAAAAGTTTCTATATTGAAACTTTTCTTTTATATAAAAACATACATATAACAATAAAATAGGATCAATTTAAAAAACAAATAAATATTCGTAGATATAAATCTTGAAATCCGAAGACAAGAGGATAAAATGTTAAGAAACTTCAATGTGATGGTGAGTCTAACAGCAAATATAATGCTCAAATCCATGACAGAAACATTGTAAAATAAAAGTTGGTTTTGTTAGAATTTCAGGTCATGCTGTTAGCTGTCTAAAGATCTACTGTCAGACTGATTCTCTTCGTTATTATTTTTGTTAGTACGTAATTTTCGGGCATCAGTGGTCATGTTGTCCGACTAAATAAAATTTTGAGTTTTTCGGCCAATGACTACAAGTTATTCTGTAATAATATTTCCTCACAGAACCTTCAACTCCTCTAAACTCTACTTTGTGTCCGTTCCTCTGCACATCTTTTGGAAATTCTGATTATCTGAATCTATTTCTTCGAGCGTCAGTTTGGTACATTATTTTTTTTCTGCATTCATAAATTAATCTGGAAATTCCTTCTTTTATATGTGGTAGTTGGGTCATTTTTTTTTTATTTCGAAAAAGTTATTTTATGCTACAGTGACATGGTAAATCGTATCCTTGGCTCTCTTTTCACTGATTGTGCGCTAGTTTCTAGTCTTTTATTAAAACGTATATCAAATGTGTAAAGCAAAATTTTATTTGAACCCATGGTTGAGTTTTATTTATCTCAGACTAAATATTATTAACTCATAACATATTTATTAAATTTATTAGTGTTTTTCAGTCTAGTTTTCTTTGTTAATTTGGTTGGTTATAAAAACCACCTAACCACGTTTTTATATAAATAGTTTATCTAATACAAACACTTAATCAGTAACAGATGTAAGCAAAAACTAAAAAGTAGCATGGAGAGAAGCACAGGGGCACATGTTTCATGTCATGAGGCTCAACATGATAATTTATGCAAGATAATAGACACTGCAAAACTTAATTAAAATATCATTAGGTCTTGTATCACCAAACATATTCTTGGAATTAATAAGAAATTATTAATTAAAAATTTCTGTCGATAAGTGGTCAGCTTAGTGCATTCAAATGACACAGCACAAGTTGCTGTTGTCGCGGCACTAGGGGTAAATACGTCATTATTTACATTTAATTTCATCAGCAGCTCCTTTTGCTCTTTTTAGTCTATCGGATTTGATCCCGTATAGCTTTCTGTTTGTTATTGGAATAATTAATTAATTAATAATAATATTTATGTATTGTTCCTTCACACTATTGTCAAAGATTGATTTAAATTCTAGCCTATATTTTTTATGTAGCTAAAATCGTCTTCATTCTTCGTAAATAAAGCAATTGTTCCCAATGCATCTACAATATTTTTCATATTAGTTAATGTCGTGGTATTATATTGTCTGTAGTCAGTGTTTTATTTTTGTTAGATTTATTTACTTTAGTTTTATTTTCGTTTCATTAATATATACATTGACATGCTTCTGAAGAGTATAATCAGAGTAAATCAACTACTTCCTCAGCAGTTTTCCCTGAATTTTTTATGCCAATTCAATTCTTTAAACTTTTCGCGTAGTAATTGAAGGTTTGTTTCATTCACCATCCACTTATGTATATAAATTCATTCTGTTGTATTTTTTATGTTTAATACTAAGGCGACATCGAGTGTAATTATCTGAGTAATATCAGATATGTAAAGAATTATTGTTTGTGTAAATGTCTTATGTATGTACTCAGATGTTATCGTATTGGGAATGCAGAATTGGGGAGTTGTTATATTCCTACTGAATATGATAACTTTGTTGTCGACACACGAATGCAGAATCTAAATACTAGTGTGGTAAAGGGTTCTTATCACCGGTTTGAGTATTTATTCAACCACAGGCTCTAACATGATTGCATAGATATTTATGTGGTTAGAATTATAGAAAAGAATTAGCAACACCCCGTGTTAGTTACACAATTATTTATTATTTTTTCACAGGTGTATATTTACCATGCACTCGTGATTTTGATAAACATATTTTTTTGAACTGTGCAACTTATAGGACTAAAATATCTTTTGAAACTTGAAATTCCAATGTTTAAGTGTGAGCAATTTAAATAAACACTTAATGACTCATTCTAAAAACATGATATATAGAACAGATTGTAAACTGAATTACCTGAAAAATACAAAAGAAAAGCTTTTTGATATGTCGGTGACATTGAAATGTGTCAGATTTGCCAATTTCGGAAAATATATTTTAACACAACAGACGAGACAACATTAGGAATGCATATTTACAATCGAAAACAAAAATGTCCGATAATTAAGAACGGCGTCAACTTTAAACGAAATAAAAAAAATAGTTCGCACTGAAAGAAGCATTTCGGTACGGCGATATTTTTAGATTCACAAACTGGCTGAGTTCCATTCGTATGTAAATAAATAACTCTGAACCAATATTATACAATCTTATGTTTTATAAATTCATACTTAATAAATATTTACATATGGTACATACTATATTATTAAGAATCGACTTCGTATGCTTTTAATTAGTAATCTTCAAATCTTCAGGAACGACTTGAACAGAAAAATATAGTTTATTCGACCACTAAATTTAATAGACAATTTGCGTTTATACATGCGACTTAACTATTTCAGTTTTACGCCCATATCTATTAATCTCTTCTAAGCATTAATTGAAATAATTATAATGATCTAGTCATTTCCGTATTTCTTAGTAGAGGGATTCATTGGAAGTCAGCCAACGAATATCTTGCAACACGTGTTGCGTGCCATGTTCTTTCTGTTTCTGTATCCAAGTACTTCGTCAAAGTGAGTCAAGTTCGTCTACGGTCAAAAACAAAACAGTAGGTTGTATAAATCTACTGGCAGCTGGAAAACAAAATCGCTGACGTAGTTGGGATAAATTAAGTGAATTAAAAATATACGAACCTATAATCTACAAAAGATGATTATTTCGAACTCAATATTAAGAATTGTTCGTATTGTATTACGTATTATTTGAATTAAAAATTAAGTAGATTGACAAAATGTTTTTTAATAAAATTCGTATTATTAAAGTATAAATATTGCCTACTCGATTAGAATTTACTCGTATTTATATTTAATTTTCAAAATTATCAAAATGTTTTAATTATTTCGGCAAGATTAACAACTTAATTTAATTTAATAAATCATTTCAAATTTCGTTTATTTTATTTTTTAGTTTCACAACGTTTTTTGAAATTATTTTGACATGAAACAATGTTTATCGAAACAAAAAACAGATTTAAAACTAAATCGCCTGATCATTTTTTTGATGTTCCAATGATACATTTATCAGAGTTGAAAAGAGGTTTTCCACGTTCTTTATTTCCCTTATGTCTACATTTAGTACTACTTCACACTATTTTTATATTCTTTTCTCTTATTTTAAAAATATCCAGTATATATTCGTGTACGAAATATGTAAATCAAGTAGTAATAAGATTAATAGTATAAGGTTCCATCTGGCAATATTTGGTTTTTTCCTTCGATGAGGAGGCATGTCAACCTCTAGTGAGTATTAATAATAATAATAATTAACTTAATTCTATATAGATAGTTGTCTGTAGAAATTCTTTCTTGAAACGGATTATACTAGTACGTTCTGAAAATGAGACGAAAATTCGAGCGATGATGAGCTATCAAGATTTATTTCGTACTAGGGCATAAAGCGACGAAAACTTACAAAACTTTAACAGGAATAGAGACAGTGTTTTGTTAAGGCTCCAGATTTTCGAGTGGCTTAAGGCATTCTGATTTGCGTTCATAACGATTTCGTGCCCCAAAGTGAAAGCGTAGATAGGCTCTTTTTCCAAGAAATTCTTGAAGGTCTTCGGAAAGAGCCATTCATGTAAAGACAAAGTAAATCTGACGTAAAAAATCAAATCAAAAACATCTTTGTGGCTCCACAACACCATTATTCACCAGACATGGGTCTTTGTGACTTTTTCCTCTTCTCAAAATTGAAAATTTAACTTAAAATATGCCATTTTGGGACATTGATGAATATTGAAGTGGCTGTAATCGAGCAATTAATGTGTAGAGTTCCAGAACTGCCATAAAGAGTGGAGAAATCAGTTCCAGCTATGTATAGCAAATATCAATTGAATAAAATAATTGTAATGCAACGGGCTCATTACTTTATTTGTATGTATTACTTTATTTGTATATATTAAAAAATAAAAGCACTTAAAACCACAAAGTTGTAATTAATGTTATACGACGATGATACAGTGAAGAATATGCAGAGATAATATTGCTGCAGTGTATTGAAACTATGTACTGTCAGATTTTTAGTATTTACAAGCACCGTAAGAATTCTAATATACGTATACAAATACTATAGGATGTAAATTATTATATTTTAAAATGCTCTTGCAGGTTTGTATAAGACTAATTATTCATTTTTATATACTCTACCTTAACATAGAAGAACCAGGAGATTTTACATTAACAAGAATACTCATACCACCTACCATACTTTATATTAATAAATATTAGAAATGAAGTTGGTCTAACAATGGAATCCTGTTGAATACTTACGCCTGCAGGAAGTTCATTAGATAAATGATTTTTGCAACCTAATGGTTTAAAACCTACTCTAAAAATAAAAGGCGATTATTTTTTGAGCAGGTTTTAAACCATTTATTGGAAATGCCTCTAACATTTTATAAATTTTTATTGGCTGTAATAGATAAACTTATAAAACACATTTTTTTACTTATATTAGTAATCACTTATTTTATGTGCACATTTCATCTATTCCGTGGAACATGCGGCATAAACGGAAAACCCTAAATACGAGGGTGGTCCCATAAGTACCCGGCCTGACCTAGATATAGCTGTAGTTGTTTGAAAAATATCACTGTATTAGAAAGTACATAATCTATGAAGCATATGTTGCAAGTTTGAAGACGCCACGTTGTTTATTATTTGTTTGGCAGCCATCAATAGTGAACATTTTCAGTGAATTTGTAAAAATTGAGAAAATTGGTCATCGTTACGTGATACAATACTTTTATTTGAAAAGCCTCTGCTCCTTCGTTTACAACAGTGAAATATTGGGTAGCAGAGTTTAAACGAGGCCGCACGAGTTGCCGAGACGAGCATCACAGTAGTCGAGCAAATGAGGTGACTCCATAAATGGTGAAGAAATGCACAAAGCGGTACTGGATGATCGTCGACTGAAAGTGCGTGAGCTGGCAGACATAGTGGGCATTTCAAAAAGTGCGGTACATCGGATATTGTCTGAAAATTTGGACATGAGAAAGTCGTGCAAGATGGTACCGCGTTTGTACACACTCGAGCAAAAACAGTGTCGTGAAGATGTTTCAATTGTTTAGCAAAGGTTCACAGCAACAGAGCAGAATTTTTGCGCCGTTTCATAACCATGGATGAAACATGGGTCCATCACTTCACATCCGAGACAAATGAACATTTAAAACTGTAAACTCAAAAGGGAGAACCGGCTCCAAAAAAGGCGAAGACCGTTTCATCTGTAAGCAAGGTCATGGCATCGGTTTTTTGGGATGCGCGTAGAATAATTTTCATTGACGATCTTGAAAAAAGGAAAACTATCAACGGCGAGTATTATACGAACTTATTGCAACGCTTGAGAGGAGAAATCAAGCTAAAACGGCCGCATTTGGATAAGAAGAAAGTGTTGTTTCATAAACACAATACTATAGCTCACAAATCCGATATTGCAATGGCCAAAATTAATGAATTAAAGCATGGATTGCTACTTCATGTACTGTATTCGCCAGATTTAGCTCCCTCGGATTATTTTCTTTTCCCAAACTTGAAAAAATGGCTCAGTGGTCAAAGATTTTCCAACGATGAAGAAGTGATGTCGGCAGTTATTGGCTATTTTGAGGAGCAAGACAGTTCTTATTATGAAAAGGGTATCGAACTTACTGAATATCGCTGGAAAAAGTGTGTAGAGCTGAAGCTATGTTGAAAAATAAATATATTTCTATCCAAAATTTTTGTGTTTTCTTTGTTGGGTCGGATACTTCTGAGACCACCCTCGTACACACCATATTGGGTTTGATTGAAGTAGATGTTTATTATCTCGGTCAAAAAATTTGTGCAAGAACAATTTAAATTATTATTCAAAGAAATATTTTCATGGCAAAAAATAGTAATACTTATTTTAGCTAGCCTATAAATATTTTCAATAGAAAACTGCTGGTTATAAATAAATACAAAGCTTTTCAATTATATGGTAATTGTCCCTGGCAAGCATGCAATTTTTAATAAATTTTTTTGCTTATATAACATATGTTATTGGGCAGAGGTTATTATTAGTACTGTAATAAGGCTAATACTTTCCCGTTCCAACCATGAGCGAGGGCGAGTGAACCAATTATCTACGAAATTTCGGTACGCCAACTCACAGTCGTTAATTGCGTGAGAAGTATAAAACACCCCGGGACGTGCCGTTTTTCTCATTTACTTCGCTACATGTATAAAAAAATAGTATTAATTACTTGAATCCAAAATTAAATAAATTTATAGAATCTAATTAATTCGAATAATTAGGTATACAATTTTATGTTGAAAAATTCAATGTCCGAGAGATTAATGTTATATATCACTCTCTAACCTTAAGCCATGAGTTTATTTAGTATAGAATGAACAGTATTTGATAATAAATAGAATTTTATTAATAAAAATGAGTAAATTTGTTAAGTTGAAAAAATGATAGATGGTGCACCGTTCACATAACTTTAAGGAAAGATATATATATATATATATATATAGAAAGTCTAGCTGTTTACGATTTTGTAGCCTTTTAAAGGAGGATATTAACTTAATTGATATCTTATGAATGTTTTAGTTAATTGAAAAACACTATGAAAAGAATCAATGCTTTCGAACAGCATAAAATCCTTGAGTTCGGTTTGGAAGCTTAGGAAAAAGGTTTAATTTTGATAGGATGTCGCATATATAGTGAACGTAGCCATGATCGAATGTTTTAGATTATTTTTAGTTCATTTATCTATAATATATGATTTGGATTAGTTAAAAAATAGAATTCGACTGATTATTGCCAGCACTTCTGACGATACACAATTTATGGCGTTGAACCTAGTCATGCACTTAAAAATCATGATGAACATCTAATGGAACACGTTTCTATAGTAAATAAGAATAGCGAATAGGAACTAGACTTTTATTTTTTGAAAGAAAGTACAGGGAGTAGACTTATCCCGAAAATGCTAAGCTAAACTGTGACTGTTCGTTCGGCAAGTCCTATAAATATGGCAGATGCTAAATAATTGAATAAAGAACTCTATTGTCGACGAGATACTGATTGATTTATTCGAAAGATGGAACTAGAAGCATAGTTTCTGTTCGCTGCCTTGATGTGTCGTCTCGATACTGAATATCACGTGAAAGGAACAATTCGTCCACGAGATCGGAGATTGACTGAAGAGTCTTGGATAGATGAAACGCATCTCTTTTCTTATTGTTGTTTCAAATTTTTAGTTGAGAATGAGCACTCACCGAAAGTGTCTGTATCTTGTAAACACTGCTTGCCTATTTTCTTTAGTTAGTGTTATTCTTTTACATATGTGTTTCTTCGAACTTGATTGAAAATGCTTACATATAATTTTAGATTAAATTCGTTGCTTATATTTGTTATAATTCATTTTATGCATCCACACCAGTAGTTTTATTTTTCACCATTGTCTGCGATTAACTATCTGTTTTTAATTTGAGGCAGTTAACATAACATTATCTGTATGTCTTTGATAGTTTATATATATATATATATATATATATATATATATATATATATATATGTACTGATATATCATTTCTTCTCTAATTTTAATTTTTGGACGCATTGTTAAGACATTTCAAACAGTTTATATGAAGTTAATAAAAATTAATAAATCGGGTTTGATTGATTCATAAACCTTAAAAATCTCAATTCTTCATTATTATAATATTATTTTAGTATAAAAAAATACTTGCCCTTTTAGGATTCATAGAAGCGAAAAAAATGGATTAGGTTGTCAGCAGCTAATTTAAGTTTGGCTATTTTTGTGTTTTATTCTACAAATTTTAATTAAGAAAATAATATAATTAAGAAAATAAACATGTACTATTAGAATATTTAATATTTTAAGAAAATAATCGAAATCGGATTATCCAAAAACAAACCAAAATACAGCCTAATCTTGATGAAATGAAAATAATAAACAATTACATCGTGTTCTTTAATTTTCTCTGTTTAACAGGGAAATGCATTTTATTTGTTCAGACAACGGACTGCCGGTGTTTGTCCTACAACGAAATCAGCTGTTTGGGCACCCAGCCAAAAATATTTTTAAACGAGAATATTGTGAAAATAAACCATAATAGACTTCATAAACGCTGAGCTAGTTTGAATTTAATATTTATATAGTGATTATAAACTTTCATCTTTATTTTAATTATTGATTTGATTCGTCCACCGTTTAATCAAAATTCAAATTTAGTAAAACGAAACAAATAGAAAACACAATAAAACCATTGTTTAAGTAAAGTAATACTATATTTAAATATGTTTTTAATTAAGCGAAGATCGGTGTAAATTTCGCTTTTCTCTTGTTTTATATTTTATCCAAGCTTCTGGAAAAATTAGGTTTAGATATATTTAATTATTTTGAAAAAATAATTGCTCAAGTAATAAATAGACTGTAAATTGACTGTTTCTTTATGTGTTTATTTCTGTCGAGGAGACAAGAAGAAAAGTTTCATTTGTTTCTTAAATTCATTTTATTTGATATTTCAAGATTTTATTTTTCGCGACATTCAAAATTGAAAGAAAAAAACAAATACAAGGGTGCAGGAAGGTGCAACGAAAAAAACGTGGACGAAATGGAACTAAATGTAATAAGCCCAAAGAAGAGAAAGTGTTTTTCAGAAATAGGTCCACTAATTGAAAATATTCTTTTTTATTTATTCGTATATACGTAAGAGCGTGTTAAATATGTATGTAAAGCAATCTTATAATTATTAAATCTAATCCTTCCTTTTTTAAGTATACTACGTAACATATATACATATGTACATATATATGCGAAAAAGATTAAAAAATTGAATTCAATTTAAATTTTAATAATGCAAAATTTTATATTTCTTTTCCTTTCTTTTTTCTAATTATGGACTCAAATGATGTAATCGACTTATATGTTTAAGGGACAATAATATCATCATAACAGCTATGGCGAAGAATTTCATCTTGGATATGATTAGAAAACCATTCTAATCAACGGAAAAATAAGGAAAAATTAAGCGTAAATTCAGTAAGGAAAAATTGAAATCGTGTGTAAAGGGAAAGTTGGATATTTAATCGTGACTATTTTTAATGAAAGGTTACAATATTTGTAGAATATAACTGACTGATTAATTTACTTGGAAACAATATATTTCGAAAATTATTACTGTACAAATGTAAAGTAGGCTTAGTTTTATCTATATAGATGTTCTTAAAAAAACTAAAATTCAAAAACTACGTGTTATATTAGATGTACACATATTGTTCTAGTGGTTTCACTAGGTTAATATGATGAAATGGAATCAGTAAAAAAGCTTCCAGAAACTCAAACTCAAGCTTCTGGCCCTAAGGAGATCGCAGTTGGTATAAGAAGAGAACTTCTAAATCAGCCAGGCTAAACCTAAAGTAAGGTATAAGGTAAGGACAGCAAAATCAAAAAAAAGTAGAAAAGAACATATCAGAGGTTATAAAGCAAGGCAATAACCCTCCACGGAAATGTTAGGATTGCAGATAAATCAGATCATCTGCAGATAAAAGATATACGAAGCTGTGACGGTCAACCTTGTAGAGTATGTGAATCTTATGTTCAACGGGGTGATTCGATCAGCTAAGCGAACTGGAATTTCAAAAGCTAAATGTAGACTACATAGACAAAATGGGCTATAATTATGGCCAACTTCAACAGGCACATGCAAAAAATTTAAGAGATTCCAGAGGAGACATTTTGACAGGAATGTTTTATAGTTATAATGCGTCTCCAAAGCATTGAACGGATTTTTCATCGGATGTACGTTCGAAAACAATTGTTTTATTATCTTATCAACAAATAATTTCATTATATAAATATTTTTTTAATTAAAAGGTATTGCTTTTCTGATGAATTATAGTGTATGGAACATTGCTTCCGAAATTGGTGAAATCTTATAATAACGGCTAATGATATAGAACCTTACCATATACTTGTTAATGCTGATGGAGAATAGGGGTCGCATGATACTATGTTTAGTTTGAATAGTATTTCTGATATGTCACAGCCACCTACACTGATTAGAAATCTTTCCGAATTAACTACCCTTATTTTTACTGACAGTAAGAGTTACTAGTAGCTATTGAAGAGCCTAAAGCCTTGACTATTTTTTTTGATTAATTTTATATGGAATATTCAAGTCTTAAAATATGTTTTTTATGTCCTAAAATTAATTTACTACCCTCATCGTTATCATCTACCCGACAAACTATAAGCGAAATTATGTGATATCTTTTTTTATCAAAGTTAAATATTGTTTATCGGTATACGGTCATTATTTAGAATATTTGACGTAAATTTCAGTGTTCAAAATTTCATCATTTAGTATTGCAGTATAGAAATTTTGTTGATATTTTTTTCTTCGTAGACCTTCCTTATTCTATAGATCTATAACAGAATTTTGTAACAATCTGCCTGTGTAAACTGATACTCGTACTTTGAGTTTAGATCTTGAATGCCAAAATATTTAAATATTAAATGAGTGGTTTGTGGTAAACTCTCCATTTCTGTAAATAACAACCTACGGTTGTTCTATCTTTGATAATTCGATACCGAAATATCTTACTTATTCTATTTTATTTATATTATACCAGTATATGTATTTAATATCAGTTTGTTATCTCTAGATAAAAGATGAGTGTGCTCAATTTTCTTCCTCGACATAACACATACCCTTAATAAGGTACGGCACAAAAGACCGACAGTAGAATTTTTTCTCATGTATTTCTACAAATTATTTAGAATTAAACAAGAAGAAGGTCTCTTAGAAATTAGAGAAGTGGTTTTTGGTGTACCTAAAGGAAGTATTCTGGATCCTAACTACTGCCTATTCTATAGAAATGATTTGTTAAAAATAAATGATGTGGCAATAGAACCTTCGCAGATGATACATCTCTACTTAAAGTCAATAAACAAAATACGCTAATATAAATTAGAAAATAGAATTGAATGAATAGAAATCCACCGAGGCAAATTTTACCAATAAAATATTGATTACTCCCTCAACGTTTAGTATCAATGCCAATGTAGTACCCTACAAAAACAATGTAATGTGCCTTGGAATCAACTTAGATACAAAATTGAATCGGAAACTGTAAATTAAGAACAAACGAACTTAGCCTTTTATACAAACAACATTACTGAATCTTGGAAAGAAATCAGAAGCAATAAAATTTTAATACATAACGAAGTCATAAAAACGATTTGGTTGTATGGTATACAGTTACAGAGGTGTACCAAGCAGACCAACGTCAGATCTATCTAATCTAGACATTTACGAATATAGTGTTGATGAATTCGATGAATACTCCATGGTGTGTCCGTAACCAGGATATTCATAAAGATTTTAATGATAATGGTAGAATTAAAGAGATTTGCTGGCAAGGAGACTTTAACAAGTTAATATAGAAGCTTCTCGCCTATTTGACAATGCAAACCTGGTTCGTAGATTGAAGAAACTAAGCTCTTATAATATAATACGCTATAGAAACAGAATAATATAAATGTCAGTGTGGAGGGTTTAGTGTCTCGTGAACTTTCCAGTTGTAAGTTTAAAGATATGAACGGCTAAAATCTAGTAGAATACTTAAGTATTTACTTTTAAGAGTTATTAGACAAATTTAATGGTTGGTCTTTAAATCAGTTTTAATAGCAATAATAATAATATAAATAAATAATAGTGCAATTTTATTGCAAAGGTACGTAATAAAATTTAGAATTAAGTTGAATTTAAATTATGTTATGTGTATAATTCTGTTTTGCTATAAAATTTATGAAGAGTGAACAGAAAATAGGATGTCAGTCTAGCTAGATTCTCTGTCTAGTCTCTTCCTTTTGTCTATAGTTGAGTATGAGAAATTTTTTTTGATTCCTACTTGGTATTTAGTGTTGATTTGGCTAAATTGTAACATATTTTCTTGTATAGTAAAAACAAAATTATTATTATTGTTATTTTTATGATTATATAGATGTATATTTTATTTGGTTTCTCTTAATTATTTAATTGTCAGTATTATTAAGACTAAATATTATGCAATAAGGAATTAGAAAGAGAAATTTTATGAATACATAAAGCTTTCAGAAACAAATTGCAGAAATTTACCCTCCTTTGCAAGCGTATTTTTTTAACGATGGTATTAAAACTTTTAAATACTTCCATAAGAAAAGCTTGGCTTTTGTGATTTGAGAGAAAATAAGATTTCTTTGTTAAACATCGTCTTGTGTAATTGCAGGTACTTACTTTTAAATTCCACATTTAACCCGCATACAGACAAGACGATTCAGATTATAACCAAGTAAGCATCACTGTTTGTGATAGCTGCTTCTTTTATCCTTTGAAATCGAGAAACCGATTTACATTCTTTAAGAAAAGAGCTGATATTTGTAAAAGCCGGCGGCAGCACATCTTAAGCACTAGCGATTTTTAACCTTCACGATATCTGCATTAGGTACATATTTCAATAAAATGCTTAAAATGCTTACTTTAATTGGCTTTCATTTTTATATATGAGTATGTAACAAAATACTATGATACATATATAGAAGTGTGAATAAAAAGCGGGACATACACGTTTTGTGGAAATTTGAAAAGTCTACTAATACAAGGTTCTTTCGTAAAAAACTACATAATTTTCAAGAAAATGGAAAAATTTATTTAAATATTGGCCATTTGACTCTACACATCTTGCCCATCTTTCAGGCAATTTATGGATACCATCTCAAAAAAAACTGTTTATTCTTTCAGCAAAACCATTCATCGAGCTATTTTCTCAATTCTTCGAAATTGGCGAAGTGCTGTTCTGCAAGCGCGTGTTCCATTGATGCGAAAAGGTGATAGTTGGAGGGGGCAACGTGTGGAGAGTGCGGTGGCTGCGATATTATGTCCCATCCAATTGCTTTCAACGCTTCCCTGACTGGTTTTGCTGTATGAGACGACGCAAAATCACTTTACCGAGTTTTCATGCCCATTCTGGACGTTTTCTATCAATGCATGGTTCAAATAGATAATTTGTTGTCGATAGTGATCAGTATTAACGGCTTCATCCGGTTTTAACAGTTTGTAATACACCACGCTACGCGGGTAACACCAAACACAGAGCGTTGTTTTGTGACCCAAACGACTTGGTCTTGGAGTCGATGGACCGGTTTCGCCAGGTGATAACCATGATTTTTTGCACTTAGGGTTTTCGAAATAAATCCATTTTTCATCAGTCGTCACTATTCGATGCAGAAATAACTTCCGATCATAACTTTGAAGCAGTTCGTAATCGGTCGTTAATCGTTTCTTGGGCCACATTTAATGATTCTGCCAATTGTTTTTGAGTTTGGGTTGGATCCTCATCAAATAAGTCCTCTAATTTCGTATCTTCAAACTTTTTTAGTCTACCAGAACGTTCTTTGTCTTGAACATCAACTAAATAAGAAAAGTAATACGTGCCCCAAATGCACTGTTTCCGACACAAAACTAGACATTTTCATAGAGGCATAAATCTATGACACTGTTACTTTCGCAAAATATAACATGTATGGCTTTCAAGCTTGATGTCAGTAGAATAAGAAGACTTGTATTGTCAAATCATAACATTGCATACTTAAGCCTAGCACCATCTGTTAAAAAAACTGGTAATGACTTACCGGTACACCTGGTAGGTCGAATTTTAATACAAAATCACAGACATAGTTTACAGAAGAAGACGCGGTAATAAACGAACAAAATTAAATACTGATGAACATCAAGGCTAGGAAAACAAGTTTTCTTCATATTTAGTTACTTAATTTCAACATCAGTGCTCGAGAAAACATTTCTACGAATACATGTTGGAACTGTGTTTACACGAAATTGTGAAGAATGACTATGAATCTTCTCATATAAGTGTGTATCTCGTTAGTTGATAAAATTGTTAAAATTGAAAAGAAAACCTTTAGTAGAAAAATATAGGTAAATACTTGAACATATTTTGCTTTTCTCTATTAAAAGATAATTATCCCAACGATACTTTTATCTACATTCATAAAAATATTTAATACAAAATCCAAAAAAAAACGAAATGGAAAGAAAAATCATGTGACCATTCCAAAGTGAGGGTTTACCTAGAAGAATTGTCGTTTATAATACAATATATATATTATTTCATACCTTATTTATATATATTTTAAATTTAGAATGGCACACTCATATTTTAATGGGAAATAAAATTATTAATGCGTGTTTACTAAAAGTATTAATAAACACTTAGTACTTAATCCTACAGAAATAATTAACCAGAACCATGAAATCTGGACATTTTATCATTGAAGTTTTAATCGACCACTTTATCTTGTCTTTCGATAGATCGATTGTAGCAAATATTTAATGTCAAAGGTCAAGATTATTTGCGATGGAGAATAGTGCAAATAATTTAACAGAAAGTCTATCGTATATATCAGAGCTCTATATAAAAGGGATTTCAGATTATGATTTAATTTTTTAATAGTATTGCGTAAAAATTTTTCGAAGATAATACTAGTTTTTACTTCTCTGTTTGATAACATGTTATTTTATCCAAGAAATATATTTTCCATTTGTGTCATTTGAATACTAATAGTGACTGAATCTCACAGGTAACGCATTTTTTGCTTGACTTCTATTGAACAGATCAGTTCTTTCTAGTTAGTATATAAATAAATAATAAAAATAACCTAAAGACGTTTAATTATAGAAAAGTTAGAAACTTCAAAATAGGTAAAATTTTTGGGTTAAATTTAAATTGACTCATAGTTTAACTGGAAAAAGTAATTAGCTGAATAGTAGAGAATATGGTTACTTTAACTATTGTTTATATAATATGTTTGGTGTTTTGGTCAATTTACACTCAGGGTTAAAGAATAAGGTCGTGTTTTGGCGGTGCCTAAGTCGATGCTATTTTCTATTCGAAAATCCTGCGTTCATAGTGGTTTCGTATTAAACTACTAGACAAGTGCAAGCCAAAGTTTAAGTGATATATGCAGTACATATATGCCAAGGGCACTACGGTACTCCAAGTGGAAATAATTTCGTCACCTTATTATATAGAAGAAATTAATAGGAAAATGTAATCAAGCAATGTTAATGGTCTTCGATACTGGGACTCTGAGAATCCCAGGACACGAAAGCTATAAGGCTAATGAAAAAAGCAGATAAACTGGCTCAACAACCTTCCTCAATTACTTTCGTAGAACCGGAAATTTTCCCGTAACAAAAAGAAAGCAGCCACGAAAAGGTGTGTGAAAACATATCTCGGGAAGGCGTAAAAACTTTCAACGTCAAAAACAAGCGAAAGAGTTCCTCAGAGGACCATCGCCAAAATTTAAAAGACCCAACTAAATAAGTATAGAAAGTCTATTAGGATCACAGTGTTCTACTATAGGGCGCCGTGAGATCAACAAATATGCTACCAATATGAACTTGATAGAACATATAGATTCTGCTAAGTAGAAGAGAGAACCGTGATCCATGTACTGTACCAATATGACGGCTTGGCACGAACACGGTTTCTTTAAATGAAAGATAAAGTATCTTGAAATGGAAGCCTATACAGAAAAACCACTTTTGCTGCTAAGTTGTTAAGTTTAGTTAAAGAAATATGGCTGGAGAAAATATTCGAATGAGAGGTACGAAGACCACAAAGGTCTGGAAAGGTAGTAGAATAGGTTACATGTCAACTCACAAAATTTAATCTAATCTATGCATGTGCGACGATGCAAGTATAAAGTATTCGAAAACTGTGTATTACAATGTTGGACAGTTGGCAAGAATGTGAACAACACAAGACGATCATTAAAATATGCTGCGTTGATATAGTGCTATGTGAAAGTTGTTTAAACAGACATTTTCGAATATTATTAGATTAAGATTCTAAATGAACCTTAATATTAGTATTTGTTAGTTATTAGTATTTGCAATTAATCTTTCAAACACTACCATTTCTATTACTGAATTCATTTATACACATACGAGCATAACGATAACTACGTGATCAAACGCAGAGATGGCCCGAATTTGGCTAAATCTTCTTTGCCATTCCTATAGAACCAACCTATAGACCATATATGACAATAGAGAGTGATATGTCAATTGATATTTGTTTGACAGTACGCCAAAGTAAATATCCCTGCGATTTTGTAAACAGTGAAAAACCTGGGCTGCGTTGTTGAGTGTTAAATGACAGTGTGCATAAAATTTTATCCAAAGAATTGGAAAAGAATAAATATGCGACAGCCATGAGCAAAACTCAAATGGATAGGCAGAAAGAGATTTTCGTTCAATTCCGAAGTAATCGCTGCTTGCAAGTAACTATTTCAAGGACTTGAATTCATCGACCTACATTGAAGGTATTGCTAATTTGGAGTCTCAGAATAACTGTGTTGTGCGAGCAGGGGACTATATTGAAATTTTTTTTTTCTTAATTTATAAGAAAATATTCAAATTTTATTTGTAATTTCATAATGGCCTCTATAGACAACAGATATTAGGTATATAAATTCAAGAAACTCAGTCGGATAGTTTGTTTTTTTTATTGTATAATTCCACTTTATATATTTTGTATTTACAGTGAGTGCTGTATAATAAAATGCATTCAAAGCATTTCTAGATTTTCAAAATGTAAACACTACATCTTTTTTGAAACAAATTAATAGAGAACGTAGAAAAAGCAAAGCAGTCTAAATAAAGCCGTTACATTGTTATATTAATATATTACCTACATATGGAAAATGTCTTCGGATGTGATATAATATTTATTTCTATATGCATAAATCACAACTAGCTATTTTACATGGAAAAAATGTAAAATATAAAATAAGCTGTTAATAAATATATCGTATGCCAGTAATTACTATTCCATAGACATTTTCTTCACTAAGCTATTTCTACATTATCGTTGCACTTAAATATTGAAATATCTAAAAATAGACCAAAGTAAGCGTGACTCACGTTCCCCTTTTGCAATCTGTTAAATTAATCTGTTCGAAAAATTTATATTCAAAGGATTTATTATTAGTTTTTTCCTAGTATTGAGTTAAAAAGTGTTATTCATCGGAAGTTTTCACAAAATAATCGGTAAATTTCCTTTATTTCAAAGTTTTTCGGAGAAATCGACTTCTTAAAGTAATTATGAACATCGACCAACTGAAAAACATTGTAAATCTTTACAATATTCTTTAGATATAACTTGTTATCCTATCTAATCTCGTTTTTCTGATGGGCGAACTTTAGGAAATAATAAAGAAAAGAGAGAAAAGTTGAAAATACTGCGAATACATTAAATTCATAGAAATACTTTAGAAGTACTCTATTGTGAATGTATTATACATATTTTTTTTCAGCTCAATTATTCAATATGCTTGTTACTCAAAATATATTTCTGATATAAATATTAAATTCTAAAGTTTAAAGTTTTAATTTCTAAAGTTCGTTATTGTTTCATTGCATTAGAATCAATAATTATCTGTAAGTTAATAAAATTTGAAAATCAATCGAAGTGCCTGGATTTCATTGCGATTATCGAGATATATCTTTAACAATGTTTATTTATATATATATATTGCAAATAGTTATCACTGATTACCAAATGTAAGCACATTTGTTGCATAATATAATAATAATAATAGCTAATTTATTGATTATATAAGTGTACAAGCAAGTTTACTTAATACAATTAACATCCAAATAACGTAAATATACCAGCATCAAATTAATTTGCTTTCAGTATTAAAAAAAGGTGTAACATAAGTATATACTTAAGTAGGTTGAGTGATGGAGAAAGGTAAAAGTTAACCCTGATATATCTTTAACAAACTAGTTTACAAGAACGTGCTTCATATATATATTATAAAACTACATTCAAAAAGATCAATTCACAGAAACACAGTTATCACTGACACAGCTTTTTGTTTACCTGTTTTTTGTCTCTTTTAAGGTTGACAACTATATCATGATGTAAAGTGCTTAAATTTGGTGCGTGACTTATAATATAAATAAAATAAAATATAACTAAAGGATTTTTCTAATTTATTGATTATATAAAAGGTGTATTTTTTCAAGCAAGTTTACTTAACACAAAATTATGACATCACACTAAAATTTGCACGTAAATATACCAGCATCAACATAAACTAAACCAGGTTTAGATTCATACCAGTTGCTTTTTGCTGCCTTACTTGAAAATAACTGACATCTATTTTAAAGTCAACAAGTTGCTCATTAATTATTATATTGGTGTAACACAAGTACATATTGCTGTATATACTTAATGTAAGATGCAAGTGTTAATTCATAGGCTTCTAAACGTGCTGCTCGAGTTCTTTTGTCATCGCATCTAATAAATTTTCATATTTCTTCAAATTGAAATATCAACATTGGCTAGATAGAGAAACCCTGGGATCCATGTCTGGTACAATATCTATTTTTACAACAGTAAACCAGGCCTTAAACATGTCTTGCTTGTTGCTACAGTGTAAATAATAACATTTTAACATACGACAACACAAATTTATTAAAATAAAACTACATTCAAAAAGATCACTTCACAGAAACACAGATATTGGATCCATAACGTTGACATAGCTTTTTGTTTATTTGTAGGAGATAATTTTTGTCTCTTAAGGTGCCATCATTGACAACTATAGCATGATGTAAAGTGCTTAGTAAAATTACGCATTTTTTCTTTTTAGGTGCGTGACTTACTATGTTTAAGTTGTTTTTGAAATAAAATAAAATATAACTATAGGATTTTTTGATGGTTTTATCTCCTTGGAATGTCTGGCTTATTTTGACGCAGCATACAAAGGTTATATTTTTTCCCAAAAAGTACTCTGCCAATGGAGTACTCTTAAAAGAAATGGTAAATTATCATATTCAGACCAAAATTATGAATACTACACTAAAATTTGCACTATTTGAATCCAAGGTTCTTATTTGTAGGTTCGCCAGGTTGTGACCAACATAAACTAAACCATTCAGGTTTAGATTCGTATAAAAAATTTTTAAGCCATATTTTGCTGCCTTACTTGACATACTGAACGAATCGACATCTATTTTTTAAGTCAACAAGTTGCGCATCAATTATTATATTGGTATCTGGTATGATGCACGTTTTACATTGTTGAATAAATAGATCCTAGATGTAATATATCAGTGTTAATTCAAGTTCTTTTGTCGTTGAATCTAATAGATTTTCATATTTCTTCAAATTGAAATATGAACATCGTAGATAGATAGATGGGATTAACAATTTCATCAGAAAAAGTTTCTCTTGCAGGAACATTCCAGTTTTGTTAAATCCAGCATAAATAAATAATCTAAAAAATGCTCATCCGCAGTTACATCAGTCTATGTTGATGATTTTCCATTGTAAACATGTCTTACTTGTTGATATAGTGGACAGATTCTTGCATAATAACGTCAGTTATGAATAACTTAAAAGCTTCTCTTAGTGCGGCAACCATATGTTTTTGTGCCAAGCCAGGTGCACGCCGAATAATATTATGTGGTTAAATTTTATTTTTTGCTGGTGGTTCTATTCTCCACTCCAGGCGCTTGGAGAAATGTATAAACTATTCGGGTTTAGATTGTCACTATTACTAATATTTTCTGTATTAGTGTTATCACCATTGTTTTCGCCACTAGAGCTAGAAAACTCATCATAATTTGCTACATAATCAATGTCCAGCATACTATCATTTTCTGGTTCTGAGACATAACTTTATCTTTGCAACAACATTTTCTCGACCTTCGAGTCATTAAATTTTACACTTTGTACACACTTTTCGATGCCGTTAGTGCTTTTATACTATAACTTGATTCCGTACAGCTTGCCATTCAAATGAAGTATCTGTGTAGCATAATTTGTCATTACAAAACATGCTACACAGTTATTTATACATTCTGTAATAATGCATGCAAATTCATCACCAGCAATAACAACCTCAAGAGTGTTAATATTATACAAAAAAATGTGTTTATGTGCCTCTTAGGCCCGGTTTATGTAAATGAAGGATAGTGTTGATAAATTATTTCCTAATTTAAAAAAAGTAAATATAAATTATTTGACCTGAGAAATAGTTTAATTAATATCTATTCAGCTCAAACCAGAATGTTGGATTAACTCACGAATATTACTCCGGGTCTAATAGGTTCAATAATATATTATTCAGGTACATCTAAGTTATCGACGAGTAAAGAATGGTGCCAAGATCTTACTTGAAAAATGAGAAAAATATGTGATGCAAACTTAAACTATGGAATAAGGCGTCCCACAAGCTTCGATGCTGGAGCTGTTATTTCTTATATATTTATAGACGATGTACCTGAGATTAACAGGAAAGAATGTTGTTCGTTAACAGTACCTTGGTAATAATCAACAGTTTCGACTATTACTAAAATAAAATCGATATTGCGAATACGTTAAATTCATTAATATTTTAGAAATATTTTATAGTTAACGCATTATGCACATTTTTTGTTAATTTAATTATGCAACTGTCATGAAATAGAAAGTAAAAAATAAGTAAAGTTTCGAAAAATTTAGATAATCATGTTCGAATTTAATTGAAATGTGAGTTCAGGAAAGCTAAAATTTCATAAATGGCGCCAATGAAAGTACTGACATTATACAGAAAACGTATTCTTACATATATGTGAAGATTTTTTGCATTTTATGTGAATGGAAAACTTTACTTAAAGATTAATTTCGTCTCTTCTACATATTGAAATTTTCATCGAGTTACGCTGTCCTGATTTAACGTTCATTATCTCGGAAGCAAGTAAAGTGACCTTCATTAAAAAATAGTCAATTTCTAGTGTCGTTGGGATTCTAAAATTTTTCCCACATTTTAACATTCTCACGTCAGTCAGATGTCTATTTGACAAATTAGTGCATAAGTATCCCATTTATGTATTGTATATATGAATTTTAGCTTGGAGTGATTTGTTAAACAGATACAAATCGAAGTGTGTTAAATAATTTAATAGATGAAGTTATGTAATTTCTTTTAAAATATTTAATATATGTACTCGTAGTTCTAAATTACTTTTTGTTATGAACATTAGCATATTCGAAATATCTTCAATAACTTGCATAGCAGAGCGAGAAGTTCGCGACTTATGTAGTTTATTTAGAAACAAAATATTTAAATTAATTTAAGAGTTGAAACAGTATTAATTTTTATTTATAATATACAGTTTCGGTATGTTTTTGTTAAGTACACTTTCATAGGCGTCTCAATTTTTGTTTATGTAAATAAACATGTGTATGTACGAGGATAGTTTGACAAGTAGTGAGAATGACACATAGGTGGCGCTCTAATTGGTAAAACAAATGCACTGTAATTTAGGTTGCCTATTTATATGTTTACATTCCGATATTTAGATAAATCGGTTGATTAGTTTATTTTTGACAGCTGATTGAAGAAGAAGCAAAACGTCGTTTTGTTAAAATGGAAAAAGCAGAGTATCGTGCGGTGACTAAATACTTCGTAATTAAGGGTATGAAAGCTACCGAAATAAAAGATGAGTTACGGGAAACATTAGGTGAATCTGCTCCATCATCCGCCACAATAAGTAGATGGGTAAATGAATTTAAACGTGGTAGAACAAGCTGTGTTGATGAAGCGCGCTCTGGAGCACCCAAAATCGTGACATCTGAGGAAATGATTATAAAAATCCATAATATTATTGCGCAAGATCGACGATTCAAAGTGGGAGAGATAGCAGACATGGTAAAAATTTCAACAGAACGCGTACACCACATTTTAACGAAAGAATTGAGCCTTTCCAAGCTTTCGGCAAGATGGGTGCCGCGATTGCTTACGACTGATCTAACGACGAGCTTATCATATTCGTAAATGAGTATTTTGCAAGCCTTCCGGAATCGTATTTTAGAGATGGCATAAGGGCATTGGAGCGCCGTTGGAATAAACGTATTGCTCTTTTAAGAGAATATATTGAAAAATAAAAATTATTTTGTATTTAAAAAATTCGTTTTTCTTTTCCATTCTCACTACTTGTCAAATTACCCTCGTATGTATATAGTAGAATACATTTCTAAGTGTTGCTTTTGTGTAGGTAATAAGGCCTCTGGGATCAATAATGAGTTATTGTACACCATATCCTTTTCGTTTATTATTTATTTCTCTGTTTCACTTGCTTTCTCTGTGTTTCTTTTTTAACAAAGAAAAATATTGTTTCCTATTGTATTACAATATACCAAAGTGTGTACGGAGAATTTAATTTTACAAGTGTATGTTGTTAATAACAACCAATTGAGATCAATTGACATCCTTATAAAATATAGAGATGATATGTTGTTTAATGTACTTTTAAATTAAAATTGTAGACGGAGATAAAATTTTATGATTTTAAAATTAATTATTTTAATCCGAACGTTTGTAAAGTACTTGTAACATATATGTGTTTATTGTATTAAATGCAATAAATCTAATGTAATTAAGCCGTTCTTATTTATCAGTTTGCGGCAATTCGTTATATAATATTAAAATCGATACTACTGCAAATATACACACTTCGAAACCGATATGATAAAACGAACTAGTACAATTAATTGCATCAATAATATACTCGATAAATCCCATTTTCGCTCGTGTAATTACATAGCCTTTATAAAATTGTATACTAAGCACTTAAACAGTGAAAATGCTTTTGCTTATTTTCCTGAAAATTCGAATTAGTACTGCCAGTAGATTAGTGCGTATGTATATTGATAGCAATAGTGTTGGGTTTAACGAACGAACTTTTTATTATTTTGTTCTTATGTTATTTATCATTTCTTTTATTCTATGTATGAGTCATTGTTCGTTTTAGTTATAATAATAGTAATAAGAGCGATAATAATATACTTTTTTATTATAGATCACATATGTAATTAGCATTATCAAAACAGCTTCTAAAGATGAACAAATTAAAAAAAGAAAGCATTGTAATATTGGGTCTGGGAAAAAGTTCGTGGCGTTTTTCCCGATAGATGGCATTGGTTGCCGATAACTAAAGAACAACAAGTCACAGCGACACCACGGACGGCTCGTTTTTTAGATGACCTTCCGAACGTTAGTTTGAGCGTAGAAACATTGTAATCGGTGCAGTGGTTGGAAAGTTATTCGCACTTGAAAATGGAGAAGAATAATGAGAAATTTCGCTATATTCTGCAATATTATTATGATAAGGGGAAGAACGCTTTTATCGCAGGCTTGTGATAAAATTTGTGCTGTGTACGGTGAAGGTACTTTATCGAAATCTTTGCGCGGAAATGGTTCGCTCGCTTTCGTTCTGGAAATTTCAATGTGAAAGATGTGAACACGCTCCGGTCGTTGAATCACTGAAAAATCTGATGAAATTCTTGAAAAAGTCCAACAAGATAAGCATATCAGCAGTGTCGATATTGGCATGGAGCTAGGCATTGACCACAAAACTGTTTTGAACCATTTACACAAAGCTGGTTACAAAAAAAAGCTTGACGTATGGGTTCCTCAAAAGTCCAAAAAGTCAAAAAATGAGCGAATGAAAAACATGATGGACCGAATTAACATCTGCGATGCGCTGCTGAAACGGAATGAAATCGAGCCGTTTCTCAAACGTTTAATAACCGGAGATGAAAAATGGATTACGTACGATAATCGGAAGCGTAAAAGATCGTGGATAAAGGATGGTGAGCCGTCACAAGCGTTCGCTAAGCCAACATTGACGCCAAAAAAAGTGATGCTGTGTGTATGGTGGGACTGGAGGGGAATCGTCCACTACGTTATTTCAGCTACTTTAAACCAACTGGTCAGACGATTATCATTCTCAACTCTACTGTGCACAACTTTACGCCAGGCGATTGAAAGAAAACGGCCCGAATTGATTAATAGGAAAGGTGTTGTCTTCCATCATGACAACGCCCGACCACACACTTCTTTGATGACCCGTCAAAAATTGATAGAGTTTGGTTGGGAAGTTTTGATGCACCCACCTTACAGTCCGGATATAGCACCAAACTCTGACTATCATCTGTTTCGATCTCTGCAGAACTCTCTCAATGGAATTAAGTTGGTTTCAAAAGAAGCCTGTGAAAACTACTTGATTCAGTTTTTCAGACCAGAAACCACAGAAGTTTTTCACCGATGGGATCATGGATCTACCAAAAAAATGGCGAAACATTGTCGATAATAATGGAGCATATTCGGTTTAAATGAATTCGTCCACGCGCCATGCGGGGACCAGTTGAATTTTACTGAAAAAACGCCACGAACTTTTTCCCAGACCCAATATATTAAAAAATTTTTCTCACAAATAAATATTCATTCAATATTTCAGAACCTTTTCATAATTACAAAGGCCAACCCTGAAAAAACTTTTTTTTATAAATTCGGCTCCCCTTTATGTTTATTGACGTACTGAATCCGAAAATGAACTTTAAAATACCACAGGACGTAAAGTGTCCTCACATGTTTACTTTACGTTATTTATGCATTGTAAGCGTATAATAATACCTGTTTTGATGTTTTTAGACAATTAGAAAGACCCTAATTACGAAAATAAAACATGTTGAAAACATTTCGAGAACTTGGATGTAACATGAGTGTGATGGTGCATTTTTTACACTCACATTGAATTTTTTTTCTGACAATCTTGGAGCTGTAAGTGAGGAACAAGGGGAGCGTTTCCACCAAGATATAAAGGAAATGGAGAAACGGTATCAGGGTCTTTGGAATATCAACATGATGGGAGATTACTGTTGGACCCTTCTATGAGTAACTCAAGAAGCATTATATAAAAGGAAAAACTACACTCGAACTTTTACCGTGAAGAGGTTGAGGAAATATAAAACTTTAGATTAATAAGTAAACAACTGTTCATATTCAAACTTACACTACCATTGCAATAATAAAATGTTAAATTTTTCAATTATACTCTAATAATAAATTACGTACCTTTAAATCTTAACTATATATTTTAATACTATCATACCCAACAATAGATAAAGATTGTGAACAATAGGTACGTGGTAGAAAAAAACTGATTGAAAATTTTGATTCAGCACACCAAAATGCAACAGGTTGGGTAAATATAGGTCCACAATACTTTATTCCAGTCTTCTGTTGTCCAATTTTGGTGATCACATGCCCACTTTAAACGTTTTTGCTTGTTTTGCTTGCGTAGAAGCGGCTTCCGCATTACAATTCGTCCATGAGGACCGGCATCTTTCAATCGTCGTTTAACTATGGAGACACTTACGGGTTTTCGACGAACAGCATTCATTTCTGCTGTGATTTCTGGGACTGTTTTTCGTCTATTTCTCTTGCTTGTTACCACCATTGCAAGATCTTTTGCTGAGGTTGTTGCTCTTGGTCTGCCTTTTCGAGTTCTGCTCAACACGCTTCCACATTCGTTTTTTGATGATATCCCCCACGGAGGACTGATTTAATTTAAGTTCTGTGTCGGTTGCTTTTGCCAGTTTTATGTTATGCGCTTATAAACGATTGCGTTTCTACACTCAATTCTTTCCGTTTCTAACCGATTGGACTTCTTCGAATCACACGTTATTATCACTATGAGCACCTCACAAAAACTAACTACAATTTTGCCAAAATACCCAAATATAAATACTTAATAGTTTATAATAACACCCTACCTTAAAATAAAATTATAACAATCTAAAATTTCAAAGAATTGAGAGATCTAATGCCTTAAGCGCAATTATTTTACCAGGAGTTTTATTAGGATATTATCATTCATTGTGAATAATAGGGTAATCGCATACTTATTTTTAAATAAGCTTTTATAAATTTAAATTTTTCTGTGAAAGTATTTCTTACTACAGAAATAAATTTTATAATTACAGCTTTTCCATAGAAATTGTAATGAAACAAGGGTGACCAAATACTTATGAGCGAGAGTGTACATATTACTCTATGTCTATTCTTGGTCTAAAAGTATATAAATGCTAATGTTTAGCTGATACAATTACATTTATTGAAGAAATAGAATCCACTGCCATTCGATGGTAGTTCACTATAATATAACGTTTCTACAATTAATATGTATATCAATAATGTTATATATGTACTTGCGGCTGGACATGTATGTACTAGTCTCTGCTAGTTCATAATAATTTACAAATCTGACTTATATTATTTGCACCATTCGAAAAACAATAATCACTAAAAAGTTTTTAGAGTATATCATAAATATTTTACGAGATCATGCTTCAATTTCTGTGCTCGTGATGATCGAAATCGGCAATAAATTCAACTTGTAATATTTTCTCTTTTATGTATGAATGATCTGTAGGTTACAGTTAATAAACATTTTTATAACCCAGGCCTTTTCATTTTATGTATATGATTTTGAGTTATTGCCCGCCAAACTTTCTTTTATTAAACAGCAAACAAATAGGAAGATAATAAAAGTACAATGCCTAGCTCGTACATTTTTAACAAATGGTGAAGTTTGTTTTTTTGCAGACAGCAAAGGCGATAAAAAATTTCAATAGAATTTATGTTGAAACAACGCACCTTTAGAGCGGGAATGATATGCCTAAACAATATATTTTCATTAAAACAAATGATTAAAATAGATTAGTAAATAATTTAGATTTTTTTCTAGTTTCGTGCAATTAGAAAACCATTATTGAAAGGAAACAAGAAGTATAGATTAACAATCTGAAAATAGTTATACATACATATGTATATGAAACCAAAAAACGTTATGCTTTAAAGATGAGTGTGAGAGTGTGTAAGTATAGAAAGCTGTTGGAGAGTTCCTGCATAACTCAATTCTCTTTTTGTAGAAGAAGAATTTGAAGACATATCACAAAGGAGAAAAGAGAACAGTCCATCATAACCACTTTTAAATGTATGTAAAATACAAAGGTGAAATTTATATTTATAAAATCGAATCAATTGCTTCCTCTGGCGCTGGATTCTTATAAATAGATAGTATATAACTTCTATATAGTTAGCAGGACATTTTAACGAACTAAAAATGTAAGATATAGATAAATTGTTCTAAATTATCCGTGAAAGCAGATTTTTTGCCAGGACATTTTTTTCTCTAAGAACCGACGTGATCTACTAATTAGATACCAAGCTTTATAACAAGAACTATTAAAGACTTGCCTTCTGTAGATGTTTACATTTCAAATGCAATTATGTTCTTTGTAATCGTTATTTTGGTTTTACAAAACTTTTATAATATCCCTCATTAAAACTTTTTCTATTTGACTATTTTTGTGATTTTTAAAACCTCTCCTAACCTAATAAAAACCACGAAATTTACAACTGGTTTGCTTAGGAATTTCTAGGTGGTTTAAAGCTCATGTCTTCGGATATCATATAATTTAATCTGAAAACCTTGGACACTTGGAAACACTGAAAGTGTATTCTATTTATCTTACAATTAATCGTCATTACAAATACTTATTCGACGTCGGATTATGTGAGTAGTGAAGTCAAAATAAAATATATTTACAAAAGATACTTCCAAATACACCGAAAGAAGGGATAAGAAATAATATTCCTACTAAAATTTTCCAATACGAAATTTTGCAACTTGCATTTTGTTGCAGTATTTTCATATTTTTTCTTAAATAAAAAGGGGCAACTGAAATTTCGAAACTATTTCTAAAACTCACTACTGGTTACAATCTTGACATTTATTAGCAGAAACCTGAAAATAATATATTATTAATATAAGTTATGCTTTTTTATTTATTCTTGTACAAAATGATAGTACATATATATGAAGCAAGATCAAATAAAGAAAAAGCTTGAAAACCTTCACCGATCTTTTATGCTTATAATTATCAAAATCTTTATGAAAACGAAAAAAGGTTTTACGTTAAACCGTGTATATATATATACTGTTTTTACAAATTATAATTCATTGTTTTCAATATATGGAATGAAAGTTTACTATTTTGAAGTTGATATGGGGATCTTTTTTATCTGAAATACTTCAGATGCGTACAAGAATAGAAAAAGAATAAAGACAACTCGGCAAGTTCTTAAAATATACCAAAGCCTTTTGTATATGGCTATCTAAATATCTGCCTTTACGCTAAGTTCCTTTGTATAAATTTAACAAAGAAAAGAAGATAAAGTTACTTATTTGCCATAAATTTATTTATCAGTATCTAGACACAATACATGTTATAAATATAAATCATGTTTAAAAGTATGAAAATATACTTAATATTTTCATATTCTTAATAAAATATGAGATACACAGATATTATTAATGTTTATATATAATAGGGTTAAGTTTAAATTATTATTTAATAAAGAAAATTAATGATATATGATAAAAGTTATGGTTGTCTGTAAATGTATTAACTTGTCCAATGCATTTACGGATTACATGTTAAGGGTAATGCCCTTTAATATGTAAAATAAAAGAATATAAACATTTAGTTTGGTGATTTAAGTATTATAAGTAGAATATTTTAAAGAAGACTACATTGATAATATCCTTATTATATCCTATTCAAATGGTGGTAATGGACTTATTATGTTGGCCCTCCGAAAAGAACAAGCTAGTTGAATATGTGAAACAGTTATTGATGAATTTTCGTTTATAATTAAAAACCTTACTATGTTATAATCTTCTAATCTTATTCACATTATTAAGGTACTGTAATTGAAGGCCTGCTTAGAATTACTTTGTACGCAGATATTATCTCGCGTTGCATAGCATATTTTTTTATTTCTATTTTCTTCATTTTTCAGTATTCCACCTCTACTTCATCCAATAATAATGGTTCACACTTTACGCTTATTTTTATGTAAGAACTTGGTGATTCAAATAAAAATGTAGTTTATCGCTTTAAAATAACTACTTAATTTCAATGTGTAATAAAGATAATATGCGGCTTATTACTCATAAATCCTATGTGTTTGTTAATTTCTCCTTCTAATGTAAACATAAGTTTGTTTGTGTTTTATTTTATTTGGCGTTATAATAATTAACAATAATGCATTCAAGAAAGAAAACGGTATGGGAAATTAATTTCATCCTCAATGGAATGAGTTTTTAGTCCATTGTGTTAATTAAAAATAGTACCATCTTTTGGAGAATTCAAAAATTAATAGTAAAAGAAACTTAATTTTTATTCGACATTGAATAATAAATAGAAAACAAAAATCTAGTATTCATTTCTTCATATTATTAATATTCTTTGAATAGATTCTCGTCTTCGATAACGAACTCTTCTTCGAAGGACGGTACTTTTTCTAGCTAATACAAATAAATTGTTATTTTAAACCAATAAACTACGAGAGGAATACCAGAATTAAAAACAATTTTCTTGACGAACAAACAAACGAAGCATATACCAACTCAGGTCTTCAATTACTACTTATTTCTATCTTCACATACAAATCAGAATCAGGGAAAACCTTAACAAACATAGAACAAAATACAAGCGGCAGATGTGGGATTAAAAAAAATAGAGGGAAAAAGGTATAGACCATATATGGAATGAAACTTTTCGCCAAAACCTACAGACAAAATCTATAGTAATTTGAAGTAAATCAACTGAGGTAGTTTGGACACAAAGAAGATGTAATCAGAAAACAAGAAGAAAAGGGATAGTCTAGAAAAACGCGGAACAGAGAGGAGAAGAAAACCGTAAAGGAGAGAGAACAAGATGTTTGAACGTACTCAAAATACGACGAAATAGAGAGAATTTTGTAATAATGAATTGGAAGAAAGAATCAACTACACCCGACATTTTACACCCTTACAAAAAACAGATGGATTCGAAAATAAGTAAGCGTAAATTTAAAAATTGGAGTTATACCTTCGAAAATAATCATTTGTTTTCTGTGTACGTATACAATGGTTGCTTTATCTTCATTTGGTTTAAATGCAATTTAATCGACTAATGAATTATTTAAAAAAAATATATTTTTACTTTAATAGATGGTGTGGATAAACAAAGGTAATAGATAGACAAATTACTTACGAACCAAAAGAATGGAACTACCCTTTACAAAATGATATCAACTAAAAAGGACTCGAACTATTCACCATTTTAAAGGGATGGGTTAGAGCCAATTAAGTTAAATTTTCACAAATATATAAGCGATTTATACACATTATATGGATTAACATTATTACCTAAAAATTTTATACCGTATTTTCCCTATCTTTACAACAGAGTTAATTTATGTTTTCTTTTTATTTTCAATAAATATATACTTTAAAATTAGACACGGTTCATACTGTAATTTACATAATAAGTATAATAATGTGTTTCCTAACCAATTGTCACTTACCATTCTTCATCTTTAAAATTTATAATAAATTTTACCCCAAAGAAACAATCTAAACGCGCATTTTCTAAAAAGTTTTACGTTTTGATGTAGATAAGAAAATTATGCATGCATGTAGTTTTTTTTTCTTTTTTTTAAATAAAGACAAGAACAATTTAGTACGTTTTAGAAAATACAACTTTGACAGGCATTAACGTCTACCATTTATAGTCCATAATAATTTTTATGTTTTATTCTACATAATTTTTTGGTATAACTGGGATTTTACATGCATATTTGGAGGATATAATTTATAGCCCTCATAAAACGAAGACTAGAAGAGAATATTTTAGCGAGATATCTAGGACAATCTCCTAAATCTAAGATTGATTAATTTCATAGAAGATATTAAACCGTTAAAGACGAACAAACGATAACAATTGAATTTCATAATTTGTACGATTAGAATACTCTCTTTTATATAATAAATTATATTATTATTATATTGCGCAAAATATCGTTATTTGAAGTTAACGTATAGCCCAAATTTTATCCCGTTTTTGTTTTAGATGAGAATAAGTAGTCCTGTTTTTTTCAAGTTCTTTCTGAATCGTTGTTATAGAAATTAACTAACAATGGTTATTATTTATAACATACTTAAGGTCGGAAAAGCATTTATGCAATTTATTTAATTTGGTGCACTCTTTTTTTTTTAGGAATAATTGGCTTGAATTCTTCTATAGTTATATACATATATATATATATATATATATATATATATATATATATATGTATGTATGTATATATATTAGCAGTTAGTTGTAATTTATCCCTTTTTTTGTAAACAGAAGGATTTTTAACATATTTGTCAAATTATGAAATTTGTCGTGTGTATATATGTACATAAACTTAGTTACATTAAATAAAACTTATTGACATATTTTGATAAATTGCCGAACTTATTTGTCGAAGTTTACCAATAATCAATACTTTTATCATTAAAAGAACTATGCTAGTTTCACTAATGTGACAAATTTTTAAATTTAACATTTAACAAACGAATACGAATTACATAATATAGTCTGTTAGAATTCACGTTTTCTTGATCTAAATTTTAAGAAATAATTGATCGCCATTATATTTATTTTTAAGAGTACGAAATAGAAATTTTAAATTTTATTTGTAAAAAATATTTGCCTTTTATTCATTTTCTCACAATGAAGAAATAGCAAACGAAACTACTAACTTTTCACAAAAAAGGATAATACTACATGACATGTTATCATTTTAACATCTATTTTGTGTTATATAATTTTCTTCTACTGTATGCAAGAATCTTAAAAGCCAACAGCAACGTAAAGCCTACGCAAAAATGCAAAGAAGGAAAACTATTGACCTGGTTTTCGCTGCTGAGTAGCTTGAGCTGATCGTTGATGAGACTATACTTGGCGGACTCTTCTTTGCGCAGAGCCCGCTCTTTCTTCAATTCGGGACTCCAGAAGGTCTTAATTGAGTGCATCGACGAGCCTAATTTTTGGTTCGTGAGCTCCAATTCTTTTTTCAAGTTACCCAGCTCACGTTGCAAATCGCTGTTCTGATGTTGTAATTCGCCCAAGAACGGTTGATGAGAGGTTGGCGATTGACGCGCGGACCTAGTACTATAAGGTTCTTCATCGAAATAAAGACTTCTTTCCAACGAACGGTCACGTCTGTCCCTTATAGGTAAAAATTCGCGTTCGTGGTCTACCGTGGGGCCTCTGTCGAGGGATTGGTAACGTACGGACATTGGATTCGATGGCCTGGTGGCACTACGCGATCTATGATGACCCGTACCGACGGCCAAGGGTCTACCTCGCTCCTCCAACATAGGACTGGCCAACTCTTCGTCGCGATAATAATGGTAACCGCCGTATCCGTGATCGGGTGAGTTGTTACCGGAACGGGTCTGTCTTAGAGGTTTCCTACCGATTGGACTACCACCGGGATATACCCTACTGGGGGACCGGTCCACGGTGGGCAATCTCACGCCCCTCGGAGACCGGCTGCCCCCCACATACACGTCTCGGGACATCTCATGACATATCACTAGCGCGCTGAAGATGTCGGTCGCACTCGTTGCACTGGCCACAGTTGATCAATGAACGGGTGTATTGTAAAGATGCGCGCGCATTCCGAACGAACACAGGATTCATTTTACGCATACACACCCCCGCACTTTATCTTACTATAAAGGGGGTAATTACTTGAATCATCTTAAAATTCAATAATTTCGCTATATACGGGTGTATTTCTTTCGTTGGAATGTATTTACAAAAAAGACGTGAATTCGATCAATGAAAACGAAGGAAATTTTGTGATTAACTGTTGATATTTATGCGATTTTCATCCTTATGCCGGCGCAGAAGCCTCTTTTCTACGTATATAGGTCATTGTGTAGGCGGCAGGAGGGAATCGTTTGGCCTCGAGAATCTGCCGAAGAAATCTGATGTAGTCGACACACGAACCGTTAACATCAATGCTTTAGAAGAATCCTGTTCTCTTAAATTAGGAGATATTACTCTTGTATTTAAGATGTCGCTCCATGTATAATTAAAAATAATAACTTTCAGAATAAAGTTAGTACATTAGTACTTTTGAAAGGAATGTTATTTTAGAATGCGAGTATTTGAATATTTTATTCTAAACAATATATTTTGTAAATATAAATTTTATGGTATTTGTTATAAATATATATATAGCTCTCATTTAAAATTAAAAATTATAACAAATTTAACTAAATTTTGTTTTTTATTTTAAATGAACCTCAAATTATTCTAATATTCTAACACAATAGAGTAATGACATGTATTCCATAATTTCTACAGGAATAAAGTGTTGACAAAGATCTGCAATTAAATTTTAAAATGCATTCTGTTCCGACAGAACAAAGACAAGTTTTTTCAACCTACAGATATGATACAAGATTAATAGCGTTTTTGAAGTAGAATAAAATATCCCCAATTTGGTTCCAAATTAATCATTAACTATTTATTGTATTTTCGTTTATTTTTATATATTACTTTTCTTTATTTTTCTTCATATAATTTGGAAAATATTTGTCTAATTAATATTAATAATTTTTTAAACAACAGATATGTATTTATTTAAACAAAAAAGGTAAGTAAATACCCCTTTCCATATAAATGTTCGTATTCTGTATACGTATTTCGATAACTAATTTGTCATTATCAGCATAATCATACCTAACAAACACCAAATACACACTGACTTATTTCACACAGTTTAATATATTTTCTAGTCTTAAAACTGAACACTTAAACTAAAATACATCCCCTCTTCCACTTATGGACTCTTTTCTTTAACGATCGTCTTTTCTATTAAGTCCAAGAGGTAAGAATATGCTATCGGATCCTCATCAGTGTTTAACACATGCCTTATCCTTTGAAATCAATATGTTTTCATAGCTATCAAATTCATATTGATAAATAAGAAATTCAAAGATATTTATCTCCCATTAGAAAATAGTATTGACATAAATTCTATAAAAGAAACACTAGTCGTCAACTATTCATCTGAGAATTTTAATCGTGAAGAAACAGACTTACTAAATAAAGATTTAAAATGTTGTTTACCTGGCCATAATACTCCTACTGAGAAGGTGATTGCAAACATTGAAACGTCAATTAAAAATTTAGAACTAAGTTCAAAAAACTTCATTTGAGAGGCTTGTAAACTCCAAATTAAGGAGAATTTACAGCAACACAAACAAAAGTCAGTTAATTATGAGTGGAACTCGACTTTTAAAAGCAGATAAAGGAAATAAGTAATTTTGGATAAAACAATTTCTTTATTGATTTTAGTTATTCTGGATTTTATATTAGCTTTGCGCTGTTTTCGGATTTGGACAGTATCGATTTTGTTTTGGATTAAAATATCTCTTGTTATAAGTTCCCGAATGTAACTTTCGATTGTCTCGGATTTGGTTTTGAAGTTATTTTTGGGAATGTATCGATTACGCTTTCGATTAGGTTATTTAACGTTTTACGAATCGATTGTGACTTTTAATTTTCTTCTGGATTTGTCAGAGTAAGAATACTTCTACCGTATAATCTCCGTATCGTAAAAGTTAACTAATCAGACTCGGCTACTTCCGTTCTGACGTCTTATTTTGGAAACTCAAAATTTTGTACAACCTGCTAGTGTACGTTTTGAAAATAGAATTAAAGTATTATTAATAAATAAGGAACTATGATTATGTGTAAATGAAACAACAAATTGTAATGTTAAAGCATGTACAATGCAACCACATCAACCGTTATCTTCTATCCTACTAGCTTTCATAAATGTATAACAATATGCGGCCCAAGTAATATCAGAGGTGGTGTTAAAACATTGGAAAACTTTTAACTTTCAAGAAACCAAAGTTTATGACAGAGGCTGCTGCAACTATGTTCTCTCAATGCCGATCTCTTAAAGAAAACTGCGGTAACTTCTTACATGTTAGGTATAAAATCCATACTTTACATCTTGTAGTAGTAACTATTTGTAGCTGTTATTCAGAGGTAGATGCAATAATTGCAAGTACAAAGACTGTGTCCACACTGTGTCTTCGTTTACACTTGCCAAAAGGCGTCTCTTTTATAAATAGACTTCCTAGAGTTATTAGTTATTTTAGTATATGTTTTCTTTATGTGTCTATTCGTAATGAAAAAAAAATTTTAAAGTGAGGGATTTTCATATTTTATAGAATCTTTTCATGTAGCTAATCATTGGAATGATTATATTTACTATATTTTTTCTTATGTTATTTTGTATCCAGATGTAGGCGCGTAAAAGCAGGTTCAATACAAATTATGCTCTTTTACAAACAAAATAGGGTACTTTGCCACTCAAAGTATAGAATGTATTATCGTGTCTTATTATTCACATTCTAGTAATTTTAACAACTTTACTAGGAAGCTCTGCTATCGTCAAAATACCAAAATTTACATAACTATGGGTACTAATACAATTAACTATAAAAACTAGTTTCAGAAGAAAGAGAAAACTAGTAAGAATAAAATTATTAACTCGCAAACGGCAAGCAACAAGTATAAATTACTTTCAACATACAACATTTTGTTGAAACTCCAATACTGTAACAATCTATCTGAGTTGACAATCAACGTTTGTTATGACTGTAAAAGAGGACCTGTGTAGTATACTACGAAGTTCTCCAAGTCAGATGGTGTGGCATTTTTAATTCTATGTACTATTTCTCTTCCAGAAAAAAACAAACTGTGTTAACACGTAGGGATGCACTAATATTCGTTAGCAGTACTTTGCTCTATTTTTATTAATTACTACATTCACTTATTGAATTGTTAGTTCTCGTCGAGTAACAACATTAGGGACATACTAAGAAGTATCCAAATAATAATAATAATAATATTTAATACGTTCCATAATATCAAAAAAACATGGAATATGTCATAAGTATAAAAATAAATAACAACGAAACAACAATTACAAATTAAAATAGATAAACTAAGTATATATACATATATATGTGTCCAGTTGACGTATGCTATACGCCAATGTCTACAATTATTTTAAGGAAATCTTCCACATTGTAGAACTCTTGCTCTATTAGCCAAAACTTAAAAATAATTTTAAACCAGGCCAACAGCAAGTTCTTGATCCGAAGCAGTGTGTGTTGTATATTTTCACACAATGGTGAACAACATTTTTTTGTATTTTTGTAAAATTCGTTTATGGGGGCACAAGATGCATATTACGAAGGTTTCGCGTAGCATGTGCGTGATTCCATTCGTATTATTTAAAAAATTCGTTATAGTTTATTTTCACATGTAGCGCTCACTGAAGTATATAAATTGAGGGCATTGTTAATACTTTGGCGGATCGAAACACACTCACACAACTCTTTGTTGGTTTCATGCCATAAATTGCTCTAATACATGACTTTTGTAGGATAAATATCATCTGCCAGTCGATGAAATTGCCCCAGAACATCACACCATACTGGAATCTTGAATGTACATAGGCGAAGTAAGAAAGCAGTCCCGCCTCCATACCAACGTTACGAGAAATAACACGCAAGCAGTAACAGAACCAAGGCAGCTTCCAGATAGTTCATTGATGTAAGGTTTCCAGGACAGCTCAGAGTCAACCCTAAGGCCAAGAAATGGCGCATCACACTTAGAGGCAAGCACTTCAACACCCACCACCACATCTGTCGGTAAACTGTTACCAAAGGCCAGCAGATTGGTTTTGGATAGATTTAATTTTAGATTATTTGCCGCAAACCACTTTCCAAACACATGTATATTTTCTGATATGGCCATACTTAAGTCTTTATTCCCAGAGTCTATGACTGTGGATGTGTCATCCGCAGAGAGAACCGTTAAGGTTTCTGTAGCATCCGGGAGATCGTTTATGTGAGACCTCACCATGCATCCTCCCGCATCAACCGCTTGCACATACTGCATTCTGCCACATAGATATGAACGGATAGCATCCGATGCCACGCCGCTGAATTCTATCAGCTCCAACTTCTCCAACAAGACTTCGTGATGTACACTATCGAATGCCTTCGAAAGATCCATAAACACACATTCCACCGGGAGTTTGTTAGATATGTATATTATTTATAATTCTTTTCATAAATTGGTAAATTGCTCTGGCAGCTGATTGTCCTTTGATATAATCATTTTATGTGTTGTTTAATATTTTGTGTTTTTCGATGAATTTTATCATCCTATTCTTTCAAAAACCTTCGTCACGTTCAACAATAGCGCTATTGGTCGATAATTTTCAAAACTATTCTTCGCTCCTTTCTTATGTATGGGTACCACTATGGCGTGCTTCAAGTCATCTGGAAATTGACCGGTCTCGAACGAGAGGTTTATCAGGTATGTCAATGGTGCAGCCAATTCTGATGCACAGAACAGTAGGAGCGACACTGAAATTTAATCCAGTCCCGTTGATGGGGTTACTTTAAGGCTTTTTATGGTGCTAACCATTTCACTTTCATCAGTTAGATAGAAGTAACAGGTTTCCGACACTGCTGTTACGTTGGAATAGTCTGTTGAACGCAAGTAATTATTTGCTGTACACGCTGTAGCAAAGTAACAATTCAGCGCTGATAGAACTTTGATATCGTTGTCATGATTTCTTATATCGTCAATGTTAAAATTTTTCCATGTAGCTTTTGTCTTATTGCTAGCATTTTGGATATAGCGGAAATAAGTTCTTTTTTTTAGATGCTATTATTTCATGTTTTAGTCTTGTACAGAATTCTGTGTAAACCCATTTTGGTGACCTCTGTTGTATTACTCCTTCATACATACTAGTTGACGCTTGATATTAATTAGATTTTTTTATATGATCATTTAACCATGCTTTATTGGTGTTATTGGTTGTTACCAATTTTCTGGCCGAATGCTGATCCATCACCGTTATCAGCCCATGTTGAAATTAACGTGTGGTTTTAAATAAATAATTTTTCGGTATTCAAACTACTACGAGAACTGCAAAAACCTTTCAATTTCAACACCAACTGGCCAGAATACTTATAAATACTAACACTACTCGATTTTTCATTCGTTATTGTTTTCATTATTAAATGGATTACATAAACTTCTTTGTTTCATTCGTGAAACTGAAATACAATAGGCAAACAGGATAAATTAAAACAACGTAATGCATTAGTTCATAATTTATTAGCAATGTACAAAGCCACATACAAATCGGTAAAGAAATATTACAAAAAATAAATAATTTAAGTATACATAAAACTGTTTTACAGAATAAAATCTTTTTATAATACAATTTCTGAATACTGAAATTAGTCATTAGCGATGCAGAACGAGACTGTTGCATGTTTTACATAATTGTTATTAGAAGTAAAAATTGCTGCATATAGAATATAGTAAAGTATTACTTTCGTATATAAGTATATCTGAAGAATTAAATAAAATAAAAAATTTCTATACATGGAATGTTCCTTGGAATATTAAAAGTCTCTATGTCCATGCATATTAATAGCATGGTACATTTGTCTAAAAATTAAAAATTTTAGAAGAATGTGGAAGATTTTTTTAAATTTAATTTTAATTAAATTAAAATAATTAAAATTAGCATCCGAAACTAATATTTTTCTACACACTGCTTTGAATATGATTTGAAATATATTCAATTTTCGTAATTGAATTCGATTATCGAGATAGCAAGTGTTTAAAAGACACCCACAAGTTTAATCGATACTTTATTGAATATTTTTTGTTGAATAATGCATTATACAACCATTTACAAAATTATTTTGGCGAGAAAAAGTCTAATATAATATATACTTTGATAAATCAGTAAAAAAAATACAAGAAAATAAGTTTTATAACTCTATACAAGTGAGGGATCACTTATCATAAATAACAAAACACTTGTATTCTGCATTCTTGCATTCTGCATTCTGAGAAGGATTATTCGGATTATTATTATAAATTAGATAAATGTATTTGTTTCTGTAAAATATTGTAAATCCTTTTAATAGTTTTACGGCGTCTATTTAATAGAAATATTTTATATACCCCAATAAACTTAATAGGGTTTACAACGCAATATTATTATAATGGTATTAGGAATTCATAGCAAACTATTTAGCAATTTAAAAATTAGTTGTGCAGCATTTGTCCGAGTAAGTTGCAATACGAGTATTTGAGAACAGACGTAAAAGTAACTTATAAAAATGCCGAAAAGAAAGGAACTTACCGCAGAAACTCGTAATTCTATAATAACGCTACATGGTGAAAAATTTTCACTGCGCCAAATAGCCCAAAAGTTAAATTATCTTATCACGCGGTGCAAGGAACAGTGAAACGATATTCACAAAGTGAATCATTATAACCAATAAAACGTTGCGAAAGCCCAAGGATAACTACCAGACAAGAGGATTTGCGCCTAAAAATACTATCAACCCGAAATAGGCGCCTCACAGCTTCTCAGCTTAGAGCAGAGCTGAATGAAGGCTGTCGAAAGCCGGTGTTACTGACTACTGTAAAACGACGTTTGACAAAGGCGGGACTACATGGGCGTATTGCAGCTCGAAGACCATTATTGAATCCACGAAATCGTAAAAAACAGTTACAATGGGCCCAGGACCATCAACACTGGGACATGGAAATGTGGAAGCAGGTGTTATGGACAGATGAGTCAAAGTTTCAAGTGTTTGGTAGTAATCGACGAGTTTTCGTTCGAAGACAAGTGGGTGAAAGGATGTTACCCGAATGTGTAGTGCCAACTGTTAAACACGGGGGAGGTTCTGTGCTTGTTTGGGGATCCTTTTCCTTTGATGGTGTCGGAGATTTGTCCCGCATTGCAGGTATTTTTAAAAAAGAGGGGCACCTGAAGATTTTGGAGGAACATGCAATTCCGTCTGGATTAAGGTTAATTGGTGAAGGTTTTCACCTACAACAAGATAATGATCCCAAACACACTTCCCAACTTTGTAAAAACTATGTGAATCAAAAAGAGGAGGAAGGGGTGCTGATAAATATGATTTGGCCACCACAATCACCCGATCTCAACCCTATCGAATTACTGTGGGATGAATTAGATAGAAACGTGAGAGAAAGCTGTCCACAATCGCAGAAACAGCTTTGGGAGCAACTTACAAGGGTGTGGAATAATTTACTAATGGATACGCTCCAGAAACTTGTATCGCAGTTGCCTAATATTTGTAAAGAAATCATTAAGCGCAGAGGTAGATAGTTCGACGAAAGTCGAATATAGTAAGAAATTCTACAGAATATGTTGAAATTATTTTATTTTATAAGGAAAACTGTTCATTTGTCTCGTAGATATTGTTTTGTAGAAATATACGTTTTGTTTCACTAAGCGTGCAGATTTTTTTTAAATTTCATCTCCTGATCCCTCACTTATGGCCTGTAGTGTATCTTTTAAAAGTTAGTATTCATGACTAGCATTAGAGGATTATCGCCGATGAAATCAAGTATATTTTTAACAATAAAGAGGATACAATAGAAATATTAGTGATAAAATAATCATATTTGTTACTAATACTTTTAACTATTAATATTTAAATATGCTCTTCTAGATGGTTTTCGCTTCTTCCTCCCTTTTAAAATTACATACAAAATTAATTCTGTGGAATTTTCTAAACATTCTCCTTGTTTCTCCAATGTAAGTGTATTCCATTGAAGACTGTTTTTGTTTTTTTAATCGTTTATCTTTATTGTTAATTGCCTCAGTTTTATATAATGTGATAGAATTGTTTTCATACCTGTTTTATATACCTTTCTTCACGGCTGAGATAAATTTTTAACATTTAATTATATAATAAATCTAAATATTTATTCCGCCTGACTAGCCCTAACCTGTATGCATTTCAGCTTTTTTTGATTAGCAAGAGATAAATACGTTTTTTGATTCTTTTTCTTATTCTTAATATTTTAATTTATAGAAATTTTTTATTAGTCTACGTGTTTAATGGCACGTACCAATTCTTTTATACCTACTTATTTTGCCAGCCACATCTATTAGTTGTTTTCTTGTTATTTGTTTGGTCCATTACTATCGTGTATACAACTGAAAAGTTTTAGTTTACTTCAACATTTTGTTAAAAGCAAAACGTAGCTAAAAGAGAGCGTGTTTCCTTTCTGCATACGCGTAAACACAAATTGCATTTGAAAAGTATCTAGTCGTCGATTCTACCAGATTTGTGTAGTTCAATTTGATTCCTTTTTCTTATAGTTTGCTATATTAACATCACCTCTAAAGTATCAAAAACCCTGCGTTAATAATTTATGAAGGCTTATGTCTAGTGTAATTTAAGTTTTCAAGAGTGGTTAAATGATGTTTTTTATCAAACCCTAACGTTAAAAATGTAAAGACAAACTATCAAATCATGTTTAGTAAATCAATATTATATAACCACAAAGGATACAAGCGAATAAATTGTCTATGAAATAAATGGTTTATATTCTTCAAATTTCATAAATTGGTTTCCATAATTGATACAAGATTTAATTGGAGGTAAATTATTACGATGTTTTTAACAACTTCAGGAGGAATGCATGAAAAATTCTCATTTAATTTATGCTAAATATGATTTGTACAAAATATTCAATAAAAAATTAATAAATTTAAAGTTTAAATTGATTGAGAAATATTGTGTATTGTCAATCACTACGAAAATTCTCAAATTTTAAATTTATTGTATTTATCTAGAAAGGGCTATAAAAGAGGCACATTAGAAAACGTAACATAAAGAGTTTGTGTTATAAGACATATCGCACTGGTCTCTTCCCTTTATTTCTTGAACCCTGAGGCGTGCGATAAGATCTATTTTATAACACTCGTTCTTTAATATACTTCCTCTCTCGTTCTTTAATTTAATGGATGGTGTCTAAAGAGAAAGAGGTAGCTGTAATTTTCCTTTAGACGTGTAACAACCCCATTGTACATCCTTTAGTAACTTTAGCCTTTTCTATATAATACTTTGTAAGGACATGCTTGAATTTAAAACTGTCGTCATATCATAAGCATTATCATAAGACAACGAAAGCCTTCTATATTTCTTGACAAGTTACTAAAGAAGTTAGTAGAATTATCAAGAAAAAATCATCTACAACTACATCTTTCTATAGATTTCATCCATTTACAAAGCAATGTAAGATCAATATTTGCAATGATTTTAATTTAAGAGAAAGATTTGTTACACTTAGTTTAGTTTTGAAATGGCAATAAAGTTGATAAGGTATGGCTTCACTCAGTACAAGACTATACTGAAGAATTTCAAGCGTCCAAATCATACAGTAGATTACAACTTTACTAACTTTTACTATAGAAACTGATAGATTTTTAAGAAACTCAGACAGTGGTGTATTTAGAAACGCACATGCAAGTAGTTAACAATCATGCCGAAGGAATATTGAAAAATGAACTAAAATCATCTGTTCGAAAACGAATTAATTTTCTGTTGATAAAGCACATATTACCAAAAAAGAATTTACGACTTTAACAAATGTAATGCATATGTACGCATTACATTTGTTAATCTTCAGACATACTGTATATACATATTACAAAATACATCAATGTATAATTAAAAAAGAGCTAGTTATGATGTAAATACCGTATGAGACTACGGAGGTAGTATCCAGTTAGTTTTTATTCCTTACAATATACTTCAAGCAATCGCCACATAATTTCGTTATGTGCGTGATATAAATGGTATAAAATTGTCTAATTAATACTTGACGGTATCTAATTTTTCGATATTCAGAGCCCTATTTCTGTAATACTTGAAAGATGAGACGAAGTGTGCTTATATCATTTTATAGACTAATAGTACTAACATAGTTGCAGTCTATTCAAGCAGTACCAAATAATATATCGATTTAAAGCGAAACAAATGTTTACAGATTTATATTTCATAAAACGACATGATTATACACGGTATTTAAGCTATGCTATAAACGTAATGTAAATGTTCGAAAATATGAAACAGTAATTCATTACGGAGAGAGGCTTTAATGTAATCTATAATGTTGGGAAGGCAGTGACAAATAGCAGTGATTTTTAAATGTTAAGTAGTATTAACTCACGCAAGTTTTTTTAACAGTGGTATTGAAACTGAAAGAATTTTGTTGTTTTGGTAATTTGAATAGAGAATGATTTAAAATTTGAACACAAAAGAGTTATAAAATTCTGTCCGGAATAATTTTGTTTGGATTTGGATCATTGAAGATATTCCAAAATCTCGTATACCTCTCGAAATAAGAACACAGCATAAAAATTTAAAATTTCCAGTCATTATAAAAGAAGTTTAAGTATCAGGACAATTTCGAAAAGTTTGCATGCGAGTTTAGAGATGAACAAAGTGTCAATAAGATCGTTCCTTATACCAAAATAGAAACTTGTCAGGTGAGAAGTTTGCTAGGATAAGTTTGACGCGCTAAAGCAAAATATTCAAAAATCATCACTGGTGATGAAACCTGGGTATATATTATAATTAAGACTCTCTAGTTATAAAAGTCAATGCAATGGGTGCATAAACGTCTATAATGAAAGACGAAAACGCACTATGCAACTGCTAAGGAATTCTGTTGGTTGAGTATATGTTGGAAAAACAATTACATGGGCTGAGATTGTAATGACGAGCTGAAAGCTACTATTAAAGATCATTTGAAGCTACTGAAAAACTATTTCTCAAAGAATCTCCTTATTACAGAAACAATGGAATAGAACATGCGTAAACAAATTTTCGTATTGTTCTGTCTTTTCTTTCGAGTTTTTATATATATTTAAATTTTCATATGTTTTGATAATCAATAACTAATTTTTTTAAGATGAAAAGAATATTGATAGCAATATTACAAAAAATAAGTTAATGTTTATCCTCAACTATATTGATAAGATATTAATATTGAAAGAATTTAGTTGGGTTGAATGAAGCACTACTTTTATAGTTCACAAAAAAAGCTCTTGTTACGGCGTCTTGGAGAGCCATCGAAAAAGGATTGTTATTGGAAATTGAGATATTTGCATCGTATTATTACAAGCATATGTATGTTTGTCATTGATTGAATAAATTGCAACTATAATTTCAAGTACATAATAAGCAAATATAGAATACAGAAATTGTTATTTATTTATTAATTATAATGACGTATCACATACAAAGATAAATATATTTTTATTTTTAGCCACTAAATAAATGATGAATGGCGATTCAATTTTTTTTAGTATGATTTTTTTCTATTTACAATAATTTACAATTTAAGGAATTGCTGTTAAACAGAAATGAAAAGCTATTTATAGACCTTATTTTCTCTTGTCGTTTATAATTTCAAATGTAATATCTTTTTACACATTATACAATGTTTATTAGTTTTCATTTGATATCCTCTGCATAAATGGCATCTATTGTGTTCGCTCCTTGAAGCGTAAGTTTAAATTTATCTTCGACTTTTGGAACATTTTCAATATGCAAAAAAGTAATCATTAACAATTTCGAAGCTAAAGAATAAACTTCGATGTTATATTTGACATTACTCCTTCTATAGAGCAAAATATTTAGCAGAAAATTAGTTATAATTTGAAAACACTTTTGGCAATATAGAAGCAAAAGAGAATACAATTTTTGATAACACGCATGGTTTTTCAAAGTTTTAAACTATAATTAAATGTAAATAGACAAATTATAGAGGCGTAAAAATATATGATTTTAGTAAATTTTTGACTTCTTTAGAATTATGCATATATAAATATAAAAAAATATATCTGGTATAAAAACATGAGCTTAAGGAAAATACAAATAGGAAAATATTAAATTCAATATATTAATATCGTAAAACAAAGTCAATTAAGGTTTTTTAGTTGTTTAAATTTCTTCTAGATTGGTTAGACTAAACGTAATGGATTTTCACTTCCTTCTGTATGCAATTAACCCCTTCATTTTTCCATTATTCACGGTTTTATATCTTCTACGATTTGATTTATGTATTGTATTTGTAGCCAGTTGGGTGGATTTTTGTATCATTTCTTCATTTCTTCCATTATTATTTCTAGATCTTTGTACCTCTAAATGTATCCTATAAGTGGGTCACGCACATTTTTTAAAACATTATTTCTTCTTGTGGCCGAACCAATGGTTAGTCAGTTGGTCTATTCACTTGACTCTTAGCATTTTTCAGAAGCACCACATCTCGAAAGCCTCACCTTTTTCTCTCATTCGACTGTCGTTCATGTATCACACCCGTATAAGGCAACATACTGAAGAATCTTCTTAAAAATGTTTTCTTTTTATTAGTGGCATGCTATTTAAGGTTAACAGCTTCTCTTTATTGCAGCATTCTGGTTTAAACTGGTGTAGTCGTATAGTTGTTTCTGTAGAGCTTCATCCATTTCTTGTGATTACATTTCCTAGGTATTCATTCCTTTATCACCTCATTTTCTACTCTGATTGATGTTGCCTTGGTGTTTTTATTTGTACTAGTACTTTTGTTTCTGTTTCAGTAATGCTCGCTCTCATTCAGCACGAAAAGCTTAAACCGAGATCTAAAAATTCAAATGGTGAATTTTCTCTCGTCCTACGTATCTCCAGACATAAACAAACAATGTAATTTAAGAACAAACATATCGTGGCTGCTGTGAAATGGATGAAGGGCATTTTGTTGTTTTTTCAATAATTACATTTTTTGATTGTTTATACATAATAAAAAAGTGGTTTAAATGTAAAATTGTTTAATATCTGGGAAATCGTCTATTTGCAAACCCGCATTTATCAAGAATTTTCCGTATATTTTGGGCAGTAAGTTTGTGGCACATTTTTAATACCCTGTATAATGCGTGGCGATGTATAATATATAAAATATTTTGTTTTTACTTTCTTAGAGAAATCATATGAAAGTGTATGTGAGTTTGGGAAATTTTTTAATATGTAAGACTCATTATTAATTTCTTATTTGGCAAAAAAACATTGCAAAATACTTAAGTAGCCATGGAGAACATTTTAATATTCGAACTTTTATGTATTAGCACGTGAAAGTTCCACTTCGTACGTAGCTACTATATTTAATGCTTCCGAGTATTTCCAGTTTGTTAAATAAAATGTGTGTAAGATCTTTAGTTTGTATAGTAATTAAACAATTATAAATACGCAGGCGTAAATCTTATGCCTCGCGTAAACATACTTTAAAAATTCCGTCGTCCAAGCAATTAGAAGACTTAAATTTTATCATGTTATATTGAAATGTCGTTCAAAAACTTTTACATATGACGACTTATTACCGTAGGAGTTATATCTGCTAGGTAATAAGTACCTGCTGAATAAGATGAAATCGATGTCACCGAAACGTCAGGAAGAATAACGCCCTTTTCAGAATCAGGCCACCTAATCTATGTGGCAAAATAACCCGAAGAATCACGATTCATTATTAGTACTGGATAGTCATAGATACAGGCAGTACATATGTTCGATTCAATAGTATGCATTAGCCCGTATTGATTGTCGCTGCACGACGGCACGCCTCTGTCGAGCAAACACGACCATCCAGCTCTATTTACCAAACGACAAATTAAAATTTAACGAGATACGTAACTGATCTATAATTAGCTTAACATTTGTTACAACCAGAAAATATCTACTTTCGTATACTTTTATTTCATTGTGCGAAATTGATATGTAAGTTCCTTTATAGTGTTTATGATTAGCTTTGACATCTATTATCGAATTAAATACTGTATTACTTTAATAGATATTATCCAATGCTAGCTTAAATGTTCTACTATCAGACTACTAAGTCTTATCTTTGTCTAGGCCAAATTTTTACTGGACCAAGACGCACATTTAAATCACTAAATTTCATAAAATTAATTTTTCTATTTTTCTTTTTAATTCATGTGTGTTTCTTTGGGATCTCTTTTATTAGAATTTTTGTTGTCATTTAAAGCAATTTTATACACATGAACAGCAACAATAAATTTTGTAACTTTAATTTCATTTAACTGCGTCTAATATAACATCGTGTAAATTAGATCTCATCTCATTTCACAAATATTACGATATAAAGTTCTTAATGTCCTAAGTCACGAAGCGTTTAATTTTCACATTGAAACTATTATTTACACGTGTATTCTTCAGTTCGTTCACTGCATTCCTGGCATTCCACTTTGCAGCACCAGAAGAATTTGCAGTTGCACTGCCATTTTCTGGTATATTGATGGGTGTTATATCCCCGTCCACAGCACATTAGATCACATCCGTCGCTACCTGTAAATATAATTAAATTTTTGTGTCAAATAGGATAATATAATAGTATAATTTAGAGAATGTTTAAAATTTATAATAAAAGTATACACGGAGATTATAATAATTTAATCGACTAGAGAAGTTCTTAATTTTTATTTAAAATCTTGACGTTATTAAAGACTAAACCAAGGATCTATTCTATAATTGTATTGAGAGTCAAATTCTTTATACATGAGTTGGATTGGAAAATTTTAGTTACTAAACGAACGTGGAATATTGGAAGAAAACAATTTTATTTTTTTTTGAAATAATTCCCTTTGCTAAAATACACTTGTTTATTCTTTAGAGTCATTTCTCTATACAGGCTTAACTCGTTTTCTTCGACAAGTTATCCAAATATAGTTAAAATTTAGTAGCCATTGCATTGGCATTAAAAATCAAATTTTTAATCAATGATAAAATATAAAAATCGATAGAAACAACATCTGAACTACACAGTCTGTCGCAGAGAAAAGCGAGCTTTTTATAATAAAGACTTACTATTTCGCTAAAATTCAATTATTTTATTCAAAATAGTCTCCTTCAGCTTCAGTACAACATTTCGCACGATTAATTAGCATGTCGAATGAATTTTTTTTCGTTTTTAGTGATGTCCTTCAAGATCGCTGTCGACGCCTTTTTAATAGCTTCGACGTCGGCATAACGCTGTCCTTTCATCGGCAAATGTAGTTTGGAGAATAGTCTTTCTTCGCTTGGATGCTTCAATTCAGAGCTTTGACGCCTGGACTATATATATAGCTCATATTGAAAACACCACGTTTCATCGCCAGTTACAATAGAATACCTGAAGTTTTCGTCCTGTTTTGAGTATTTAATCAAGTCTGTACGATGTCGAATTCAGTTAGCATGTGTGTACAAATCTTTCTCAGTGCCAAATGTGTGTCAAAATGAGATGAATTGAATCTTTGGAAATATTTAATTCCATCCCCATGTATCGCAATGAGGATTTTGGCTTATTTCTGATAAATCCACGCACAAGTTCCATATTAGTTTCCGTAACCACAGATTTTTTTATACCAGGATATTCGTCGTCATTTATGTCCGTACGACCGTCTTTAAATCTTTTATACCACTCATATATACTTGTACGTGATAAACATGCATCATAATACACTTGTTTCATTAAATTATACATTTCAGTAAACGATTTACCTAGTTTAAAACAAAACTTGATATTTGCTCTTTGTTCAAAATTAATTTTTCGACTAATGCCAAATACACACTATTACTTTATGCGCAATTTCTCTGCTTCTAGTGATGCAAATGTCATTATGTTTTGACATAACTTTGGTGAAAGATCTACCTTACCCACGCATATTTTTTTAATCGATGGCGCCGCTAAGAGTTACTATTTAAAAAAAGTATGGTTTTGTCTGCGACAGGCTGTGTATATGATGAATAGGTGACCAGTTGGACTCCGGATTGTTTCTATTCATTCTGTTTTATATTTACTATTCACTTTTACTATATTCTAAATACAAATAAAGTCAATTATTATTAAACAAATTTAATATAAATTTGAATTCATATAATACTCCACAATCTTGACGTTGCGATTTGATCATTTTAGATTATCTTTAATTTGTCAATATTGCAATCATAGTGTTAGTCTGCATCAGCTTAAATAAAACGACAATTTGATCGAATTTCTTTATTTAGTCTAATTAAATTAAATTAAAGACATTTGTGCCATTTCTTATGTATAATGAAATAAATAATATACACTTGTAATAGAGAATGTATTAATTCAAAATGTAAAAAATACACTTGATGTGGTAATGAACTTATAACACACACAAAACAGGCACACTACGATAAGTGTTCCATTTTTAATTTACTCTTTTTTTTCAGTATTTTTGTTACAGCAATGGTCTTGGTATGATGAAAAGGGTTTTCTTCAATTAATAGTGACAAAGTAACAGTTTCGTAATTTTTTTAGCTAAGTCGTCCTATTTATATATACGTATACACAAGTACGCATATATCACAGTGCTCTCAAACCAAATCAAGAGAATGGCAGTACGTAATTTAATATGGCAAGGTTGTAAATTTCAGCAGTGCTATCTATCAGAACACTAGTTCTGTGTCAATCTGGTATTAGTGAAGCAAAACCATTACACATAGCATTTATACAATTTAGTGCAGAAACGAACATTTTCGACATATTTTACTATTTTATTTCCGTAAAGGAAAGAAAGCTGCTGCGGCTCACAAAAAGATATGTGAAGTTTATGGTGCTAATTGCTTAACAGAGCGCACCTGTCAGAATTGGTATAAAGAACTCTATTCTGGAGATTTTTCCCTCAAAGATGAACAACGTTCTGGTCGGCCTACTGAAGTTGATGATGACCAAATCAAAGTCATAATTGAAGAGGATCATCATATAACTGTTCGAGAGGTTGCGGAGAGGCTACATGTATCGCACACAACAATTGAAAAACATTTAAAATGTCTTGGGCTAGTTAAGAAGCTTGATATTTGGGTACCTCACGAATTGAAAGAAATTCATTTAACACAAAGAATCAACTTTTGCGATATGCACCTTAGACGAAATGAAACCGACCCTTCCTTAAAAAGAATCATCACTGGTGATGAAAAATGGGTCCTGTACAGTAACATAGTTCGAAAACGATCATGGAGCAAACACGATAAACCAGCTCAAACCACATCGAAAGCTGAATTGCATTCGAAAAAGATCATGCTGTTAGTTTGGTGGGATTACAAAGGTGTTGTGTTTTTTGAGCTGCTTCCAAGGAACCATACGATCAATTCCGATGTTTACTGTCAACAATTAATAAAACTGGATGAAGCAATCAAAGAAAAACGGCCAGAATTGTCAAATTGGAAAGGTGTAGTTTTCCACCAAGATAATGCAAGGCCTCACACATCTTTGGCAACTCGTAGGAAACTGTTGGAGCTTGGCTGAGTGATGCCACATCTCCCATACAGCCCTGATCTAGCACCATCTGATTACCATTTCGAAGTTTGCAGAATCCTTTGAATGGTAAAACTTTCACAAATGATGATGACCTTCACTCGCACCTGGTTCAGTTTTTTGCTGATAAGGACCAGAAATTTTATGAGCGCGGAATCATGCAGCTGAAAGAAAGATGGCAAAAGGTCATTGAGCAAAATGGAAAATATATAATTGATTAAAAACTATTCTTTGTTTAAAAAGAAAATGTTTTATTTTATACTATAAAACCGACCCAATATAATTGTTTAAATATATGTAAAACAAATCGTCTTCACACACGACTAGGTATCAATGCAGACTGTAATAATAATAATGTACTGAGATATTTTTTAAGTATGTGTCAGTATTCCGAATGGCGACCATGCATTTTTTCCCTTTTGTGTGAAATGTACTTTTCTCATGCACTTTGCATCCTATATATTCATTGCGTAGACCTAAAATATGTACTAAGCAGAATATCTTCTCATATGAGCAGAATTCTAGTATAGAGATTATACATAAGACATGCATATACGAAATATATTCTCAGCACACGATCATACATTAACAATAAAGACATAAGTGTACAATGTACATGCTAGGCGACCTAAACTGATTTATATGTGTAGAATGTACATTAATAGTTGTACAATATAGCGAACACGGAACGTATGTTTATTCATAGGAGATCAATGTAACATAACTTGCAAATATTTATGGTTTGATGTATGCGTTTGAGATTGTATTGTGTTCATCATTGTACTGCTCTACACGTAGCAAAAAAATAAAAACAAATGCTTGGTGGTCGTCAAAATGGATGTAAATTGTATTCATGTCAGAGATTGTGCGTAATAATGTTCTAGTCTATACAGATGGTTTGACATGCAGATTTCAAAAGTGAGCGAAAAATCGAATAAACGATTAAGCAGCTAAAATTCTTAAATCATTTTGATAAATGAAGCAACAGACAACAATATATTTCAACTGAAAATTATTCTTGCAATAATGACAAATTATTATGTCTAATTTATATTTCAAAATATCCTTTCGTTTTGTTTTTCACGAAGGGTTGATGGCACTTTAATCGGTATTTAAATAATAGAAAAGATAATCGAATATGTATATTTCTTAAGGTAACGTCATTCAACTGAATAAATAAACATCTATGATTCAAATATTTCATAAAATAATTAAAATAAAACAGTTTCACAAATTTATTAGATTGATTTAACATCTTTCGATGACAGTTTACCATTATCAAAAATGATTAAATGGACGTGAAGATGAAGAACTATATATATTTATCCTTTTCTAATGAATTCAGATATTTCTATGTTGTTTGTCGTGTATTTGTTACATTTTGCTTTCCACTTTTGATTTCTAAATTTTCAGTAATACACTAATTGAATTTGTTTAATTTGTTTGTAAAACTTACCTTCGGAGGTTCTGTTACAAATTCTTCCTACGGTTCCTAGAGACCCCGCCGCCAAATCTTTTTCGCAATAATTTGGCGACATTTGCAAAAATACTAATTCAGACTTCTTCGGAGGCTTTTTAATTGGTATTTTTCCCTTTTTCAGAACTAAATGTAATTTTTTCGATCCTTTTTTTTCGCCTTTCGTTGGGGTGTACGTCGACATTACCGGCCTGGCCCTATAGTATTTTTTCATTAAACTATCACCTATTTGTCGGAATGGTGGAAGACTCTTCCAACAAGTTTTCATGGTACAGCTACCCGAGACTCCATGACACTTGCATTCAGTCAAGAGATTTAATTTAACGGCCTGTAATAAAAGTTAAGGAAAATTAATCATTGTAACCAGTTATTATTTTAAAACAAGATAATTAATAAGTGTAAAAGTTATTTTTCGTCCAATTTCATTTATAATTATGGAATTATTAACGTAAGTTATAATTACGTGAAATTACTAATGTATCAATTTTTCTTGCACTGTTTCATATTCCCTATAACAATTACTGATCCGTAAGCGATAGTGATCTTTATTACATTTATCTATGTTAATGTGAAGTTTGTACATCGGACTTTTATGCATGGTCAGTTGTTCGAGTTCGGAGGACTGAAATTTATGTTTCAAGTACTGGTTTCTTTTGTTTACAAATGTAGCAGAGACTTTTAGGTTTTCATGTTGTTCTTTTTTCTCTGAAACTAGCTAAAATGACTTTAGATGTACTATTTCAGAACAATGATTTTGTTTATAGTGCACACGATAGAAATAATGTTATAAGGAGTAATCTTTTATCGCAAAGAACGAAAAGTCCCTAGTGAAGAATTAATTTAAGATCGTAGTATTAGTGACTTTTACAGTATGTAATATTTTCACTTATTGGATAATTCTTTACACAATTTAACTTATAATTATCCCTAAATAATAGCGATTCGTTGTCAACAAACGTACGTGTAGTATGGCAATTCTAAGTTAACAGTCGAGACAAATAGATTCATGTGTGGTTAGTATATACTAAAATGTAGGAGACATCGAGTATTGAATTAAATTTATTATGAGTTTTGAGTATTATTATATGATAGAGTTTGTTATAAGAGCTGTTTAGTTAGTTGGCACGGGTCCTGCAACAATGTAAGTAAAGTAGAAATGATGAAGAAGTAATAAAACACAATATCCGTTCTTGAATACCAAAGATTTCAGTTTTATGTTATAAGGAAGTGATCATCTTAAAACTTTACCTAACATAATTTTACTTTAAAAAAAGCGTAGTACTTCACGAATTTGATTTACATAACAAGAAATTGAAAATGATTTATAACAGAAACGCTGTGGATAAGAGGAAGGCGAATTTCGACGAATTAGTTTTGGACAAAGTATGTATATTGTCAATAAATCTTTAAATAAAGTAATTTTCACTTATTAATACATTTTCAAACAATTATATTTGAATGCTTCTAAGTTAGTATGAAGGGTTTTAAAAATGTTTGCAACTGCTTTTAATGAACAAGTTTTGGTTATTGATTATAAATTTTTTTTTATACTGAAGTTTTGGACATACGCAAAAGTGAATTCATTACAGATATGGGAGAACTTTTTCAGTCATATATTCTTATAATTTAACAGATACATATCAAATTGAATTAATTATATAAATATGCACATAGGTATTCATGATATGCAGAAAAAGGTAATGTATAACGTTGGAAATGATAATATAAAAGTAGTGGTTCAGAAATATATATAATTCTCTTAAAGCCTTAATGGATCGTATCAGCATATTCACTGATTGTGCAGATTGGTTTAAAATTTAAAATAGTTTATATTTAGAATAGTTGTATTTTCGCTGCTTTTACTGCCAATGGCTGAAACTCTGAGTTGAGCTCCGTAACTCCAAACAGATTTTATAATATTCTTGCATATAAATACTTATTATTTATACTATTATTTACTACAAACATTTCATAAATTATCTACTGAATATTTGGAATTCTGTCGTATTAATCAGCAAAATTGTATAAAAGTCTGGAGAAACTGGAGTCATATAAAGTTAAACGTTGCCTACTAAATGTTTGCTTCGGGTTAACCATTTCTTAAGATGCATGTCGAGGAATGTTGTTTTGTCTCTGCGACAATTTTAGGCCTATAAATCTAATTGGAGGATATGTTCTGTTTCGAGATGTAAATGTGATGTCCATAGATTGCTGGTAGTTGACTTGTATGTACCATTCTCTCTGTTCAAGATAGATGGTGTTGCACGCCTTTGGAGGCCATTTGGGACGAAAATATTGCCGCGCATCGGCAAATATTACGAGAAGCGTATTTGTACTACGAGTATATTTGTCGATAGGACTACTCTACAGATAAAGTTTAAGATGACAGTAAGTACATTACGCTGTGGAGAGAGAAGTATTTAGAAATTATTTGAGTACCTTGTACAAGAGATGCGGTAGGAAACATTTAACTTTAACTTGTTTAAAAACTGTATTTAAAAGCACATACGACAATATTTGTGGTTTACTATAGAATGCAGTAAAAGCAATACTGGAATATAAGCACTAATAGAAGATTAAAAGATACCATTGGCACAAGTGTGGACAAGAGTTACTATTTTATAAAACACAAGGAATGGACGAAAAATAAATGAAGGAAATACAAAACTTCAAGTCAGTTTGGAGGGCGAAATAAATATTATCCAACGGAACCACAGATCCATTTTTAAGGTTATTACCGTTATTTTTTAACTCATTGAGAATTTGCTTAACATATTTACAGTGCTTACCAGTTGTATCGGAAAGTCATACCCGGCTTTTCTATCAGATGTCACTAGGCTTAAGTATGCAATGTTATTCAAAATATTTAATGTACAAAGTACGAATACCGTAAATTACTACACCGCTCAAAACAATTAACGGATAAAGAAAATTAATCGCTACATCGTTAGATTAAATACAGAAAATTCATGAAACTTTTTTTTTGCATCTGGCCAAGACTCGAAATTGTATCAATCGTTGTTAAGCTCTAAGCTACCGTGTAGTACAGTTTCGGATCTTTGTCGAGTCTTTGAAAATGTGATAAATTACATTATGGAGCAAATAGAATTATTTTAATTCTGTGAAATTTTTGATTCTTGCAATTACATACAAGTGTAATTAAGAGTTTTGTGATATGAAATTAATGAAAATTATCATTTTCTGCTACACAATTGTTACATTAATTATAGAAAATTAATAAAGAATTAATAAATTTAATTAATTTCATCTCACGAAGTGATATATAATTGTAAACATAAAAAATCTGACCAGGGGTTAAAATAATTTCATCTGGTCGATAATGTAGTTGTGTATTCAAAGACTTAAAACTAGTGCACGGTAACGTAATTGGTTAAAGTAGCCATATAAACAACGGTAGATACAAGTTCACGTTTTGATCGGAGGAAAAAAAGATTTTTTCATTACTTTTCTGTAATAAATTTAACGACGGAATAGCCGAAAATGTTAATTTTCATTAATTTCACATCACATTTAGTATATATTATATTTATATACAAATGTAAGCATTGAAAACCTGACTATGGTCAAGAAGTAGCTTAATTGGCTAGAGATGTTGTCTAGACAACGGTAGATATAAGTTCGAGTCAGATATTAGTCCGATGCAGACAATTTTTCATTAGTTATCTGTAATTAATGTAATGCGTAATTACCTTTATATATAAATTGTAAACAATTAACGGATACTTTATAATAATGATAAATTAAAGAAGTTGGCCAAATATTTGATACTTTTCCATGTTAACTGGTTTAGACAAGCTTTAATGCGATTTTGTTGGGAAAGTATAAAATGCTACATTTTAAGTGTAGTAAAGATACAGAAATCTTCTATTTTATTGAAGTTTTGTTACAATAATTTGGCATTTTAATGACATGACGCGAACTAACACGTCGAAAGTTAAATAATACTTCATTCCCCACAGCAATTTGTAATGACTAAAGCGTTCATGGTAGCACAGTTATTATATTTTTTTAATTGCATGGGTATAGTGTATATGCATTGGATCCTACAAGATGTTTCAACAGCCGCAAAAAAATGTGTTAGTTAATGAAGAAACATAGTACTAAAAAAACGATTTAAGTTGATTGGAAAGTAAAAACTTCTCTACAATAACGCTCGTTCGTACGTAGCGATTGTTGTAGCAAAATGTTTGAGCAAAAGAGACATGTGTACCTCACCTTCTGTATGGTCTTGCTACATTCCCATGCGACTTCTAACTATACCTTCAAATCTTAAACCTTAAAGAACGTCGGTTTTAAACATGTATGTTAATAAGGCTTTAGGAGCGATTTTGAGGAAGCTCGCACGAGTTTCGTCAAATATTTGGACAACTAATATCGACTAATAATTAGTCCCAGATTTTACTGAAAATTATTAGAATACAACTGATCATATTAATTATTTATCTAATTCGTTTCAAACCGTTGACATGACTAACGCTCTGATTTGTTACCATTTTAGATTTCGTAAAATGGTAAAGACTCTAACCTTCTTTAATAGGTTCTTTGGTATAATAATAACTTAAAAAGTGATCATTGTTATATATTGTTATATATAAACATAAGTTTTCTCTATTGGACATTCTAGATTACAAAATGAGTCTTCGTAAAGTGTCTAGCTTACTTAACGAAATAATTTTAAATTTATTTTCAAAAATGAAACAAAGTAATCACCTAATAAAGAATTGATTATTTGCTTAATACATTTAGTATTTATAATGAATTATATTCTTAATTTAATGTTTTTGAATTATGTATATTATAAATCAAGCGGTAATTATTTAAATAAATAGATTTAACGTATATTTTCTGGAAAGTCCCTAACGAGCCGTAGAAAATTAAATGTTTTCAAGAATGTCTTTATATAAATGCGGTTATTATTAGACGTATAGTAGACGTATAGGTAGGTAAATATATATTATACATATATTTAAATTTAATTATATATCGTTCACGTATTACACTATTATGACGTCTGAGGAAAGAATATTACATTTAAATATTTTCATTTATATAGCACAAAATAAAAAGACGTAAGCAGTTAGTAAATTTGTTTTCTTTGAGAAATGCTGCATTAACCCATGTAATAGTTTTCACAAATATTGACTTATAAATCTAATTAGAACATTACGAAAACATAGTAAACATAATACGAAGAGGGTGTTTGTCATGAAGAAGGAATTTGAACCTATAATATTTAGTTCTCTTTGTAAAATACTATGTCATACTGAATGAATTGCAAAAATTAGAAACAACCTGTTATTATGAAATAAATCAAAATCTTTTTATCATATCTTTATATTCTTCATAAATTTTTAAAATTACGCATCCTACAGTTAATATTTTTTATATTTACAATTTCAAATTATTCTACTACTGACATGTTCAGATATTGGATTATGTATTGCAAAAAGTACAAGTTTTATAACATAAAAACTTGACCGAACGTTGAACTAATAAGTAATTTGTTATTCAAAGAAATCAAAACTAAGTGAAGTAAACAAACCGAAAGTATGTAAAAACAGACTGCGTTAATTACTAAAGCGATCTTTAAAGGTTAGGCAAATATGAACGTATTAAACGTCTACTTTGTCAAAAACAAACGATGAATCGAAGTTAATGGTGAATTATATTAGTGATGAGGTCTTTAACTTTTGTGTTTACTTCAATATACGAGGAGACTGAGAAAAGTTTTCAACATAATAATGAAACAGAAGATCTACGAATTTTTTTCATAATTTTACATTTTAATATAACCTCCCTTAACTTCAACGCACTTGTGTCACCTGATTTCCAACTCCTTTATTCCATCAGAAAAGAATTGGTGTCTGTTAGTCTCCAAAATATTAAATTTCTTTCTTCGATTGGTTATAGTCAGAAAAACTACCTCCTCTGAGATACTGTTTGAAATTTCTAAATAAATAAAAGTTAGACGAAATCAAATCCGTGGGTGGTTCAGTTCAAAAAACTGAACACTTACTGAGGACAAATTGAATTTAGCTTCCTTTTGAAATCGAGAACGCTAACTTGGACGCTTTTGGTCAATAACCATTCGTAATTTTGTTAAGGTATTACAATCTTTAAGGACCTTTCAAAATCAGCATATGTGCCATCAAATCAGCCGCACCTGCCAAATAGATAACAAAGCAACGTAAGAATTTTGTTTCGAAATATTAAAAAGTAAAAATTTGATGTAAATTAGAAAATCGATTTGAGAAGTTTAAAAAAAAGAAACATAATTATTGGACCGATGACGCAGCAACACAAAAGGCCATGGTTAGTCTTCTTGGTTCTGCATACAGGAAAGTCCAGCAGATGTGGCGCGGTCTATACAAGGCAGAGACGGTTGGAAAGGAAAAAATACTTGCTTTTTAAAGCGATCACACATACTAAAAAAATTGTAAATATTTGTTCTCATAAAAACTTATTTAATTGATTCAATTATATTTAATAGTGAAATGTTGGAGACTCTTATGCTCAGTCAAAGTTTTAAAAATATTTCAATTAACTCATTTCATTTGAGTTTAAAATTTTAAATCCATTACTTGTTTGAACTTTATTCAAGTAGATTCAATAATATTGATTAAAGATATGTGGAGCGGGACAGTAAGCTAAGTAGGTGAACCATGACCATGTGGCTTGTGATGTTTTAGGTTCATAAAGCCTGTAGTAACGTTTTCCTCCGTAACTGACGTTCGCGGCCTTCCCGGCCTCTCGAGATCCTGCATAGTTAAATTTCCCCTTTGGAATTCTCTATACCACCTGAATTTCGATGTGCGATGCGGACAAACATTACGTAGTGCAAGAGTCATTTCTTCGAAGCACTGGTCTATGTTTAAACCACGCGCGAAGTTATAACGCAAAACTGCCCTTATCTCATTTCGTGACCACGAAGCCATTGCAAGCAATTTACACTTTCACTGCTAATGAATAACCGAGCTCATCGACATGGCGCGGCGCCTACTATGCACGTATAAACATGTCTCAATATGCAGCAACAAGCAGCTTCCTACGATTCATTGTTGTGTCATATTGCAAAACTTTCCTAATAGCCTTTGTATAATCGTGAAAATCCAAGATTTAATTTAGTTGATTTAAATTTTTTAAATGCTTTTAAGTTTACCAACCTTTTTTTCATAAATGTATTGATCTAATCTTGTTAAGTTTAACAAACCTTAGTTTATAAGTTGTAGTCAATCGTTTCATTTATTTAAATGTTATGCATAACTGGATTCTAAGGCTAGTTGGCTCAAAAAGAATACCGGCTTAATCTAAAGTTTACAAAAGATTTCATAAAAGAGTCTAAAAATTTAAAAAAATTAATGCTGTATGAGAATATTTATCTAGTAACGTAGATCTTATTCTCAAAATTTGTGTATTTTTCCTCAACGAGCATGTGGGTGAGTAAAATCTCAAAGAGTATATCACAGCAATATGTACATATATGTGTTCCATATAAATTGAACGCACTAAATATATAAGTACTACCTTGCTTTAAATTCGAGAATATATATATATAACACTAGTTCTGAGAATGTACTTATCGTTAGTTTACTTAATAGATGCAGAGAGAGGAATTCTAAATAGTTATAGATGATGCGATTAATTACATTAATCAGTATAAAATAGAAAACATTTAACTAAATACAGGCAGACATAAATATTTTAAAAGTACATATTTGACCTTTTTAATGAGTAAAATATCTTCATGTGTCTTTAAACTTGTTTTAAATAAATTTAAACAGAATTCAAAGAAAGCGACTTCTCTTGAGAAACTCTTCCTATAAACTTTGTTTGTTCTTGAATTGCATATGTTGTACGACTAATTTGTTTCTTGTGTTTGTTGTTTCACCATTAAAAGATTAAACAAATATGAAGTTAAATATTATACAGTATGGTAATATAATAAATTATTTACATTATCATATTTTCATAATTAATTAGAATCTTTACTTTTATTTATTGGGAGTTTCGACCGCTGAGTTAAAACATTTAATTTATGTTAATGGTGATTTGGAGAAGTGGTTCCCATTTTTCAAGTTACCTACAATACCTTTTACAGTTATACAATTTCAATTGTGAACCACGGTTTTTATATAAATATATATACGAGGCGTGTTTTTTAAGCAAGAGCCGTTTTGCTGTAGACACTAATAGGTGATGTGCGTGCCGCAACGAGAGCTTGCGTCGTGTCTCGGCATTTCTTGGGAACTGCGCTCAGTTGCAGCTGTGTAGGTAACCTGTACGGTCTGTTCTGTGTCTTCAAAATGTTCAACATTATCGAATTATCTGGTATGTGCAAGGTACGGCCAGTGACACGTTTTTTTGTCAGCAACAGACATGTCTTGTGCAGACATTTACCGGCTGATTTGTGTTTACAGAGCTACTGCCATGTGTGAAGGCAAAAGGCGTAAGTGGGTCAGATACTTTAAAGCTGGTCGCGAAAAGGTCCATGATGAGTCCTGCTCCGATCGCCTATCTGTGATCTCAGACGACGTGGTGGCTTTAGTTGATGTGAAAATGCTTCAGAATAGACGGTTCACCATAAGCATTCTTTCTAACGACTTTCCTGAAGTGTTGAGGTCAGTGTTGTACAAGATTGTTTCTGAAAGTGAAAGTTTAAGAAACTGTGCTCTCGGTGGGTCCCTAAATTCTTAAAGGAGGATCACAAAAACCAAAGATTTGAGTGTTCGTTCAATTTTTTGACTCGTTGTAAAGAAGAAGGTGACGCCACGTTGAGTCATGCATGGAGTGGAGACGCACGCACTCGTCTGCAAGGAGCAAGGCTAAACAGACTTTGCTCCAGCGAAAGTTCATGGCGTCCGTGTTTTGGGATAGGCATGGTATTTTGTTGGTCGACTTCATGCAACGGGGAACCACCATAAATGCGTTAGCCTACGACCAAGCCCTGTGAAAGCTACGCAGAGATTCAATACAAAAGACGCGGCATGCTGACAGACGTAGTTTTGCCACTCCCTGACAATCTCATGGCATCACACCGCAGCTCAGATCTGAGCTTTATTGGACTCTTTTGGCTGGAAAGTTTTGGACCACCCCCTACAGCCCGAACTTGCATCGAGCGATTTCCATCTTTTCCGCTATCTCAAACATCGGCGGGAGTCTCCACAACGATGACGAAGACGTGAAAATGGCCATAACCTCTTGGTTATCGGAGCAGTCAGCAATATTCTATGAAGGGGGTATTCAAAATCCAGTTGTAAGGCTTGATAAGCATTTAAGCAAACTTAGCAGCTATGTCGGAAAATAGAGAAATGTATGTAGAAACTGAAAATAAATTTGGTTTTTGAAAATTTTGTTTCTTTTGGCATACTTCTTACAAGAAGCAATTGACGCGTAATTTACAAGATATGTACATCTCGCATGATCTACTTAATGTAGGATCGGTTTTTGGCTCGTCAATGTTGCTGTTTATTTTAAAAGACATAAAGTGACATTTTTATGAGATCACATAAAAAGATGGAAAATGTATGTTAGTAGAGCTGGATATTCGTATCTACCCGACAAGGGTGGCTGTCATGTAGCGAGAGAGTTTTTCCTTACATACATCGTCGCCAGTAAACTGTCGATAATTGATACGATTTATTATGTGATAAGTCGTCGTATACTAAACATTATTTTTGGGTCTTTTTTATTTTGCTGGCCAATGGTCACGCAAATATAAGTACATGTCCTATTTCGCTATGTAAGAGCACACGACTATCCAACTCTATGAATCCAATCATATTGAAGTATTTACAAAATTATAAAAATGTGTTCTCTCATCTAGCTCTATGATTCCAATCGTATTGAAATATTTTAAAAACTATAAAAATGAATTCCCTTATCTTGATAAACACGAGACTTTGACAGAGAAGGAAATATACATTGTGAATTTAATTAAAGATCGCATTATATTTTACATCAGAATCAATGAGAGCATCTAAATAAATGTGTAAATATCGGAAAAGATGAACGCGACATGATAATGAAATCGTGACACCTTATATGTTTACAGATAATTTGTCTTGTAATTTCTGTGCGAGTGTAATTTAATAATAACAGAATCTGAGATTTTACAGAAGAAAAATAATCCATATTATCACTGTGCAATAAGAACGTTGGAGATAATATCTCTATCTTGAAGTAGTCTTTTCAGATGAGTTTAGCGAAAATCCCGTACAATAAGTGTCATATTAATAATCAAGCGAAAACTTTGTCCAAAGAATTGCTAGACACTAAAACGATTCATTGGGAATTTGTGAAAGATGTTGCGGCGGAAAGAAAACCACATAGTGGTCATAAACGTATTCGTCCAGCTAATGAACGTATACTCAGTTCAACCAATTATTAACATTTAATATAGAAATTATAACGGTTTATAAACTCGCGAAGCAATATTTTAGTTAAATTAATACAGTTTATTTATTTGTTTTTATTGTTGGCATACCTGGAATATTTATGCAAAATAATACCATATCATTATTCAGAAAAATATGACTTATTCATTATGTCAGAATTTTTAAATTTCGATATTTAATTTCATCTGACAAATTACGAGACACGTACACGAATAATCGACTGCGTAATTTCCTGCGACAACTGCAACGACTACTTATTAAAAAGCAACCACCTCATCCATCATGAAATTTTCTCGAGGCGCTCAAGATCTAATCGTTGATTAATGTATATACCGAAATGTTGCGAAATATTATTTGAAAATAGAAAGCAGTTTTCTTTTACAGGAACCAATGATCTACTGATAATTTGCATAATAACAAAATTTTCGATGCTGTCTATTTCACTTTTGTAAATTAAGATATTTATTTGCTAAAAGTAATACATCAAAGGTTTAATCTTCCTATTTCGTTTGCTATTTTAGCTATGAATAATACACCTTCACATTTCTTCTCACTACCAAACAAGGTTGATTGATACTAATGCTTATTAGCAAAGCAATCTCTTCATAACTAAATACTTTCGTCATTATCGCGTTGGATTGATTAATGACAATTACAATCTAAACGTATGATATAAAATTAGAGACATATAATTGCTGGATAATAATGATAAAGGAAATCTTTAACAACTGCAAGGATTTTACATAGATCGTGATCTTAATGTTAATTAAGTCATTATAAATGTTTCTTTCAAGGACTTTAAAAGGGAAATAATTACAGTTATTAGTGTGTTTCAACCGGCGGCTTTATAAATTACACTGATCTGTATCTCTGTTTGTATCAACAATGAAACTATAAATTATGGTGCCTATAACAATTTGCCGGTAGTGTACCAGGGCGCTCACTCTTGCAATGCGTATATAAATTTAGTTTAACGTATGTAATTGTCTTATTTACAGTTTATCTTGGGATTAGATGTTGTAACTTCTTGTACTTGCTGTATTTATTTTTATTAGCTAAACAATAACATTGGCTATAAAACAATAAGCGACTCAAATAAATTCTTTAATTTAATAATTACTATTGTGTAAAAGGATATTTCTACATGTTTTGTAAGCTCATATACATATGTATGAAAGCACAAAGTGCATGTATCGAATTGACTGGTATAAATAATGTGATTCGGTAACATAATATGTTGAGATGTACTCATTAAACTTCGTATACGAATGCAAGAAGCCTTCTGTTGAAATTTGAACATTTTATTAATATGTATTATAATCGTACTTTCTTTAACAATAGTGAATTCATGAATTCTAAAAAGACTTCAAATACAGAGTGACTTGTTTGAAATAGTCTGGTTTCAAGTGAACACTGTTTATTTCGTTTTAAAGAAAAAACTATTTTATTTCTACAGGTTGAAAGATCAACATCTACCACTTGTATTAATATGGCCAGTTATGAAGAATTATGTCAGTTAAGTGAAGCAGTCTAAATTCTACGCCAGAAATTAATACTCAACTCAACATTTCTCGATCAATGAAATGTACCTCTTATGAAATGACAATTTTCAATTTCATCAAAGTATTAAACATGTTCTTTTAAGTACCCCAAAGAAAAAAGTCACAGACGGACAAGTCCGATAATCTTGATGGTATGGCACGTGACACACACGCGAAATGAGGCGCCCAGAAAACGTGTTTCTCAAAATGTTCATGAATGTGTTAGCAGTGTTCGGTACTCACTATGGCGCTATCCTGTTGAAAATAAATATTTCTGATTTTACTCGTTCTCGCTGCAGTTTTGGTAGAAAGAAGGATGTTCGAAATATAAATATAAATTTTTAAATTCACTGCCATCGCCATGTAATTTTCTTCCCAATTACAGAAAATTATCACACGCTCATTGTGGAAAAGTCTTTCATAAATAATGTCTCGCAGACTGTAAGGGGGCATCATCATTGTTAATAGACTAAGAAACCATTAACAGTACTCGCGCATTAAAGTCTTGTGGAAAAAGCTGCTGAGCCACATTAATTCTATATGGATGGACGTGTTATTGTTTTCGTACTGTTCTATGACAACTTACATATGATAATCCTATGAAAAGGAAGTACGTATATATATATATATATATATATATATATACGAGGGTAGCCGTTTATATTTCGGGAATAGCAAAAAAAAAATTTTTATTATCGAAAATAGTTTTATTGCTTTTCAAAATACTCCCTTTGAAAATCAATGCACTTTTGCATTCATTTAAACCAACCCGAAAAGCATTGCTGCCATGTGAAGGAGGTATCTCCAAAATATGAGTTTCGAATGCCTCAACTGTCTCTTCCGGAGTAGAAAACCGTTGACCACGAAGTTTATTCTTTACGTGTTGGAACAAAAAGAAATCATAGGGTATTAGGTCAGGGCTGTACGGTGAAATCATCAACTCAATGTTTTGCCCGGTCAAATATTCAACTGTTCTTCAAAAACTTTTGGCAAACAAATAGTTGTGTACCATTCGAAATTGACCGTTCTAACAGTCGAACTGAAAATCTCCGGTCTACCATAGTAAAACACAGTTTTTTGGCAAAATTCGATTTTATTGTTCAACATAGTTGCCTTCGAGGGCGATATACCAATTATAGCGTTCTTCCAACTTTTCGATACCATTTTTGTAGTACGAATTATCTTTAGCCTCGAAATAGGCCTCAGTTTCGGCGATCACCTCCTCATCCCTGCTAAATTTCTTCCCGGCGAGCATTCTCTTGAGGTCTGCAAACAAGAAATAGTCGCTGGGGGCCACATCTGGAGAGTTTGGTGGATGGGGAAGTAATTCGAAACCCAATTCACTTAATTTGGACATCGTTTTCATTGATTTGTGACACGGTGCATTGTCTTGGTGAAACAGCACTTTCTTCTTCTTCATATGGGGCCGTCTTTTTGCGATTTCGTTCTCCAAACGGCCCAATAACGCTGTATAATAGTCGCTGTTGATGGACTGGCCCTTTTTAAGATAATCTATGAAAATTATTCCATGCGCATCCCAAAAAACTGACGCCATAACTTTTCCAGCTGACTGTTGCGTCTTTCCACGCTTTGGAGCCGGTTCATCGCGTGCAGTCCACTCGGCTGACTGTCGATTGGACTCTGGAGTGTAGTGATGAATCCATGTTTCATCCATTGTCACATATCGACGCAAAAACTCGGTTTTATTACGATTTAACAGCTTCAAACACAGCTCAGAATCATCAACTCGTTGTTGTTTTTGATCGAATGTGAGCTCGCGCGGCACCCATTTTGCACAGAGCTTCCGCATGCCCAAATATTCATGCACGATGTGTCCAACACGTTCCTTTGATATCTTTAGGATGTCAGCTATCCCGATCAACTTTACTTTACGGTCATTTAAAATGATTTTGCGAACTTTTTTGATGTTTTCGTCGGTGACAGCCTCTTTTGGTCGTCCACTGCGTTCGCCGTCTTCAGTGCTCATTTCACCACGTTTAAACTTAGCATACCAATCAATTATGGTTGATTTTCCTGGCGCAGAGTCCGGAAACTCCTCATCAAGCTATGCTTTTGCTTCAACGGTATTTTTTCCCTTCAAAAAGCAGTACTTTATCAGCACACGAAATTCTTTTTTTCCATTTTTTTAAATAACAAAAGTAGCTTCACCCTTAACGCAATATCTCAGTAACTAATGGTCGGATTGCTGTCAAATTTTGACACGTTTCGTTTGAAGGTTAGTACTATCTATAAAACATATGAATTTAATAACAGTAACGCCATCTATGTGTCAGACCGGGGACTATTCAGCCGACCTGGTACAACTCTCTAAAGGCACGGTTGCAACGTGACCGGTTTTTTCGAAAAAACAGGCGACCATTTGTTTTGATGTGCTTCGAGCGCGAACAACTTTTGTTGGTTTTGTCTCATTTCAGAATATCCACACAGCCGACTGCTGTTTACTATTAGGCTCATACGTATAGATCCAAGACTTATCAGCTATAATGACTTTATAAATGTTCTTTGAAGCACCGCCGTTGTATTTTTTGTGAATTTCTTAGCACCAATCGACGCGAGTCCTTTTTTGAGCGATCGTCAAATTATGTGGTACCCAACGTGAATATACATTCTTGTCGGCTAAATGTTCATGCAGGTGTTACTAATACCTAGAGATGCCTCGATCTCACGGTATGTCGGTCTTGCATTATCAATTCAGACATTACATTAATATTTTCCGACACAACAACATTTGTGGGACGACCTTCACGAAATTCATCGTCCAAAGAACGCCATCCAAGTTTGAATTCACTATACCAACGATATACTGTAATTGTCGATGATGCTTCATCACCATATGAAGAATTCAGCTCGTCAATGCATTCTTGTTGAGATAATCCACGCCGAAAATTAGTTCGCGAGTTAATTCCGTTTTTTCGCTCACACAAAATTTGCAAGTTACTGTCAACAATAGAAATAGCGACCGGATAATAAAACTGTTAAGGTAAAGATATTGTCAATAATGACAGACTTCACGATGTAATCATCAGATCGGAGGCAACACTAACAGTTTTGCCAGTTCCCGAAATATAAACGGCTACCCTCGTATATATATATATAATTAATCGAGGAATAGGAATAATGTAGTACCTGTTTGCTAAGGTAGTCTTCGGAGAGATTTTTTTCTTGATCTCTGTAGCATTCATTGCCGTATATCTTGCATAAGTTTTAAAGGGACTTTGTTTTATAAACACTTCTGGAATCAAGAAACCGTTATTCAACACCATCCAATTGAATATAGACTGATTTAGTCTGTTTTATTTTGTGTTATTGTCAAAGTGTGTACATTCTTTTGTCACCTGTAATTAGTATTGCTCGTTTTGTCAACCAGTGACGTGATGTCTTCAGTATTAGACGGCGTTTGAAATTTTTCTTTAATATTCTAACTTCTCTCTAATTATCCTATCCCTAGCGAGTCTCTCTAGTCCGGTAGGATATTCAAGCGCGGAAAAAGGTAGATTCTAGGATGAAGAGGAGGGTTGCATACCCGTTCGGTGTAAACTTTTTTATTTACTTTGTTTTCTTTATTTTTTTGACGTCAATAATGCCACTACGAAATGACGCTATAACGATAAAAATATCTTGTTTCTTGTTAAATGCAATTCTCCCTGGCTTTAGTACTGTTATTTTGTTGTACGTCAATAGTAATAATAAGAAAATTATTTATACGAATAAATTCTCACAGACGTTCTCACGTCAATTTCTGCTACTGAAATGGCAACTTAATTAATTAAAGCAAAGATTTTTTATGTCACTATATAATAGAGTTGGTAAGATCTTTTGGTACTGCCGACTCAGGAACACATACATTCGTCTACATTAAAAGTGCGTTTGATGTACGCTAGGTCGCGTAGTCGTCGAAAACGTGTTTTATCAAAAAAACACCATAAAATATTTATGAACTGAGTCAGTCCACTCCGTGATACGAGTGATCTCGCAGTTGTAGATGCATCGGATAAATTATATATTCAATTAAATTGGATTTATGGCGGCCACGCTGCCTGGTATGCGAAATATTCATTTGGAGCGCAGTGGGTCGCATCTCCTAGCCGGGACGGACGGATTAGGTTCGTACGTTTGCTTCAAATGTCTCTGTCTCGTTTCATCTTTTTGATAAAATGGATATGCAGAGCACGTACGTGCCGTTTATGTAATAATGGTAGGTAGTCGTTTCGCAACGTTGCACGTCGATCTGAAGGAACTGCACGAAATAATTTTTAAACAAGATAGAAATTCTTCTCTACGTTATCTTCGTTGTGATTCATTAAAATAATCTGTAATCTTCATCTTCACGTACCACCTAAAAAAGATGTCTATTTATTTGTTCAAGTTGAATATGTAATTAATAATCTTCAGGTATATCTATTTTATTACCTTGTGTAATTTAAAAGCGAAATAATAAATGTTTATGTCGAAACATTCAAGTAAATGAAGTGATACCATTTAAATCAGGGACTTGTACCGTTATGCTTCTCGGAAGAATAGATTACAGTTGAAAGTTATAAATTATAGTGGTCACTTATAAACATTATTTCCTTCTAGATATGTGCTTATTGGTAAGCATATATTCCGAAGAAATACGAATAAAGAATGGTTAATTTAAATATACTTGGTAACTAGATAACTAAATTTGCGAATAGCAACTTAAGAATCTTTTTCGAACCGCTTGAAAAGTATTGACAGCCGTACTTACTACAATGACTTCTTATTTTAAAAACATTCTTAATCCATATTGCTTCGTTGTATTATCCATTTAAGAAATTATCTCTTGAATCTTGTTGAATAATTTGAATCCTTAAACAGACCGTATATTTAAAAGAGGGACAATAACTTGCCGGTCTTCGATCATTTTCTTCATATTTGTTTAAACACGAAGCAGAAAATTTTCCTGAGAAACAATTTTTTCACATCAAGGAAATTTAGTTTTGAGTACAAGTTGTGTGAAGCTCGGTACTGGTATTACTCTGCATATATGTCCAGATATATATCTACATCTACACACTCGGTTTAAAAGGTAATCGGACTAATTCCGCAAGAAAAAGACAAAGTGTTTCTTTATTTAGTTTTCGCATATATAAATCACTGAAGGTTAATATATAACCCCTTGCCACAATAATTTTCGTTTTCGGTATACGTATTTCGACAACTAAGTTGTCATCATCAGCAGATAATTAAACAGTGTCGCACTTGGACAACTACGGTAAAAAATACCCGTACGAAAAAACAAATTTCGCACGCGATCCGTACCGCTGAAAGTCAAACCGTACACTGTATATTCGTTTCACTTGAGTCAAACAGTTAAATTCAAAATATTCGAAGATTAAATTCACAGTAGAAAAAGAAAACAGTGACGCGTTGCCTTTTTTTGGACACCTTAGTTAGAAATATTAGAAATAATCTTAATATAAAAAATGATATTTTCCGAAAAGAAACCAATATCAATAAATTCATCACGGCGGACTCAAATCATAGCATGCAACAAAAGATGGCTTCGTTCAGTTATCTTATCAATCGCTTGCTTAATTTTCCACTAACAAAAGTAAGATACGAGAAAGAATTGAACTTTATTAAGAATATCTCGAGATACAATGGTTTTGATTCGGAGATAATCAATGGATTAATTAGGAAGGCTAACATAAGAAAAACAATTCGGAATACCACATGTCTGTCACCTCAAAGCAATCGGGACAAGCAGTTTGCAAATTTTTTAAAAAATTCAAATAGTGCTTTTAAAGAGCGCGGTTTTCAAGTCACTTTTCGGTCCACTAACACCATAAAATCCCTTTTAGGAAATGCAAAAGACAAAGTCGAGAGTATCAAGAAATCGCGAATCTACGTAATTAAATGTTTAGATTGTAATAAATAATACATCGGCCAAACAAAACGATCGATAGAAACCCGGTATAAAGAACATATCGCGCATATAAAATTCAACCGGCCGGAAAAATCTGGTTTAGCAAAACATGGTTTGGATTGTAATCATAGTGTTAACGCGGATTGTTTGCATTTAATTAAAAACGTGTATAATTATCGCGAATTAGATACGTATGAAAGTATGTACATTTTGAGGAATAAAGGCCATGTGTTAAACATTGACTGGGGACCTAATAATTCTTCTCTCTTCGGTCTACTAAATGACAGTAAAGGGGCAGTGCAATAAATCACATGTAGGTATTTATCTCTTATGTCTCTGTTCCTCTTTTTTAATGCCATTCATCTAGTTTAAGTAAAATAATTTTAAAAATCATTTGAAACGAATATACAATGTACGGTTTGGCTTTCAGCGGTACGGATCGCCTGCGGAATTTGTTTTTTCTTACGGGTATTTTTTACCGTAGTTGTCCAAGTGCGACACTGTTTAATTATCTGCTGATGATGACAACTTATTTGTCGAAATACGTATACGGAAAACGAAAATTATTGTGGCAAGGGTTATATCTCAACCTTCAGTGATTTAGTTAATCAACCACGGGCTCCATTAAAATTACCTTTGCATATATAATTGTGACGTTTGGAAAAACTCGGCTAAACTCGATGGTTATCATCGAGGATCGAACAGAATAAAGTCAACTAAAGCTAACTTTGGCTATTTATGTCAATAGGTTCTTGATGATGTGTTTGTATTACGCAGTAATAACTAAAGCGCCGGAGAGGAGGAACTTCCCATAGATAATGCCATACGTAACGAGGAATGTGACCAACATAGCCTTGATACGTAATTTTGTTGCTGTCACTTTTATCGGTATAAGCGAGCCTTTTAGTAATGGGATAGTATTGATAACACCAAAGTTCATCGCGGATGATAATTTTGTTTAAACTGTCTGGAATGTTGTTTCCGATGGGAGGAAATCCATCACTGCATTCACGCTTCACTATTTTTGATACCCTTTAAGGAAGTATGGTATTAGTTCATTTCAATTTCACCCATCCAATATTTCATACACGAACGTGTGAACACTTGTGACAGTAATATTCAGTTCCTCTGTTATCATTTTGAACCATTTTTGCCAGTCAAAAGACAAAATCGAATTGTCCCAAGTTGATCTTGACAGCACAACAAAAGTTAAAAAATCAATTTTCATTGAAACAAATGTGAAATGTTAGACTTTGATTTATACTAAGCAATACCTATAGATGCTATAAGATGGCGTCACTGGCATTTTCTTAAAAATATAGTCCGGTTTCTTTTTGAACCGATTGCATTACATGTTACGTGTGCATATATATATATATATATATATATATATATATATATATATATATATATATATATATATATATATGTATATATATAATTGATTGTAGCTAGTTAAAACTGACTCCTACAAAGAAGTTGTACTATATAGCAAATGATGTGCTTCTTAATATCATTGAAAATCGAAGAATGGCGAAAGACAATAAAAATAATTCACAAATCGAAGAAAAGCAATCACTCCAAAAAATCATCTCGACAATGAACTCACTGAAATCTCTGAATAAGTTAACATAAGTTGTGTTTTTAATTACTTTTCAATAAAATATTTACTCATATATGAACCAAAATAAACATATACGAGGGCAGTTTGACAAGTATTGAGAATGGAAAAGAAAAACGAATTTTTTAAATACAAAATAATTTTTATTTTTCAATATATTCTCCTAAAACAGCAATATATTTATTCCAACGGTGCTCCAATGCCCTTATGCCATCTCTAAAATGCGATTCCGGAAAGCTTGCAAAATACTCATTTACGAAGATGATAAGCTCGTCGTTAGACGAAAATTTCTTTCCACCTAGTGCCGTTTTCAATTTTGGAAAAAGATGGAATTCGGAAAGGGCCAGATCCGGCGAATAGGGTACATGCGGTACTAATTGGAAATGCAACTTGTGGATTTTGGACATCGCAACTGTGCTGGTATGCGAGGGAGCGTTGTCTTGGTGAAACAGAATCTTTTTCTTTGCCATTCCTGACCGTTTAGCACGAATCTCAACATTTAATTTTTGTGGAAGTTCTGCATAATATTGTCCGTTCATTCTGGCACTTTTCTGAAGGTAATCAATGAGCCAAGTGCCCTTTGAATTCCAAAAAATTAATGGCATTACCTTGTTTGCCGATAAAGTGGTTTTCGCTTTCTTTGGAGGTGCAGAAACGTTCTAACTATTCTTTCGACTGTTGTTTAGTTTCGGGTGTACTGTAGTGTATCCAAGTTTCATCGCAAGTAACAAATCACTTACAAAAATCAACCGGATTCAGCTTATAAAGGTCCAAACGGTCATTGAAAATGCGCAAACGAGTGAACTTTTGATCAGTCGTAAGCAATCGCGGCACTCATCTTGCCGAAAGTATGGAAAGGCCCAATTCTTTCGTTAAAATGTGGTGTACGCGTTCTGTTGAAATGTTTACCATGTCTGCTATCTCTCTCACTTTGAGTCGTCGATCTTGCGTAATAATATTATGGATTTTTATAATCATTTCCTTAGAAGTCACGATTTTGAGTGCTCCAGAGCGCGCTCCATGAACACAGCTTGTTCTACCACGTTTAAATTCATTTACCCATCTACTTATTGTAGCGGATGATAGACCACCTAAATTACAGTGCATTTGTTTTACCAGTTAGAGCGCCACCTATGTGTCATTCTCACTACTTGTCAAACTATCCTCGTATTAAAGTGTTATTTTTGCGACGAAGAGGAAAATAGACAATAACTTTTCCGCTAAAGTTTTAAGAATAGCAATGTGTTTTGAAGAAATAGGTTCTCTACATTATATATCAAGAAATGGATGACTTAAATATTATCGAACTAACAAGAAATGTAATTGACGAAAGTCCATAAATCAATTACTTCTTAACAATAAAATTTAAACATAGAATCGACACATACTATTCTTATAAGGATCTTCAAATGTTACCTTACAAATTACAAATGTAGTATGAACTGCTTCCTGCAGACTATCTAAAAAGAGTAACATATTGCCATTGGCTTAATAACAATATTAATAATGATGTTCTGAAAAAAAACATTGTGGCTGATGAAGTATAGTTTCATCTAAATGGATACGTTAATTCTCAAAATATGTACTTATAGAGCATTGAAAATTCTCATTATTTTCATGAAGCTACCTTACGTCCTTTAAAAATTGGAGTATGAATAACTATGTCCCGAAGAAAAATCGTTGGTCTAATACTTTTTCAAGGACATATTAACGGAGAAACTCATCACAAAAAAGTTCTCGAAGCGTTTATACACCAAATTCATTATGGCGAACTTCAAACCCACTATTTTCAACAGAGCTCCATTAGACTTTATGTTAGACAGGCTACTCTGGATTATCTGCGAAAATGTTTCAATAACTGACTTATTAGTAACAAACGACTTCCTCGTGCGAATTAAAACACATATAAATTATTTTGTGTGTCTCATGAAGCATCATATCAATTAAGTTTAAATTTCGACAGTCAACATTTTCAATAGCTGCTGTGATAAATCATATCGTCCATGCATATTTAACATTCGTATTCATTTTTATTATTGATTAATTGTATTATAATAAATGTTAATTTTTTGTATCGCTTTGAATAACTTTTTATTTAGGGTTACATTGAATAAATTTTAAGTATATACAGTTGCTCCCTGGAGCGTAAGAACTTTTTTAACATCCGATATATTGTGAATAAGCGTCAAAATTCAAGAAAAGATAATCGCATTTATTTTTTAAAAATTTTCCAATGAAATGCGGACTAATAATGTTCAAGAGCTTATATCATACCTAAAACTCTACATATACAGAGGATTAGCGGCTGCTATTGTCAGCCAAACTTGAATAGTCCGTGAGGTTTCAAATGAAAAATAATGGATGGCAGTAAAATGTGCAGAACACTGCTGCATTCAAAAAGTTTCACTTGTTTGTAAAGCACCGACCTATGATGTAATAATAAATAAATTGAACATTTTACGTTTGCAAAAAATATATGAATTAAACTTCGAGGACAAGTATATCAGAGCGTATTGATTCTATCACTTTCAGAGATTACAGGGAACTGTAAACAAGCGAACCTGAGCGTCTTTCACTCTTTTATTTGTATAGACTTGACAATTCTGTGAGCTAAAGTAACGTGTATTCATTTGTGACGGCAATAGTTTAATTATCAGTCGAAAATTTTCTTTTGTATACACTTTTCAGTTTGAAAATTAGCTAAAATCAGAGGATCAAGTTTGATAAATAGAGTTAATGCGACGACAGCTCAAATACAGCTCATGATACACAGATTTGAATTGGTTCGTTAATTAGGAGATACCACAGTTTCTTTGTCTATTATGCCCATTTATTCTTGACTCCATTATTAAATTTAACTCTTAATTATTTACAGTGTGAATGCTTTTCCCAAAAAGCAATGACACTGTACTTGAAATGATTCGACAAACATTTACGAAATTACAAATAGTTTAATTCTATAGCATTATGCTGTTAGTTTCAGCAAACTCAAAATACTGTAAATTTTTTAAAATGAACATCTAAACAAGTATGTTAAGATATAAAAAAGTGAGCTACTAAATAATGCATTTTCACGGAGATTATGGGTCGTTTAAATTGCTGTTATTGTTAGACTTACTTTTGGTTTTTCTCGTTCATAAATGGTGCCAAATAACATAAATTGTACATTTCGCCTAGATAATTGATTAAAATTTAAAGCAATAGCAGCAGATATTCTTAGTCGATTCCTTTTATGAATTCGTAATGCATTTTCTAATAAATAACGGCATATTTTAATTGAATTACTGAAAAATCAAATGCGGAAATGTACCTAGACATATAGTGTTAACGCTACGCCTAACATAGATTTAACATTTTATAAACTTTCGTATCTATCTGCACATTGTCATTAAAGCAATTAGACACGACATATTTCTATAGGAGACCGTATGTTACTTTATTTTCATGGCAAATTATCAATTGTTTCGAAAGTGAAAGTTATGTACATATAAATGGACATAACGAATATCTGACAATAAATTGCGATTAAAGATAAATTAGAACATGCTAATTTTTTACTTCTACTTTATTGCCATATACGCTTTTGGAGAAAACAAAACAAGTACTTAAAAATTTGGTTTATCTATTTGTAGTTCTTGGCGTTACATAGTAATCGTCTTTTACGTCTTAATTTGACATATCTATAACAGGAATGGTTTCCCGTAAGGATGATACAATTTATCAAGTAATGATTTGCATATAGAAGCTGTTTCACCAGCAGTTCTTCGACATTTAACAAGTGCCGCTCAAGATTTTGAAGAATTAGCAAACACTTGTTTGCTGCTGCTTCATTTGGAGATTAGAGTAGACTGTTTCCATCACATATTTGCGATTAATAATTATAATAAAGAATTATATGAACCTAACATAAAAGTATTAAAACTGATTAAGGTATTATACAATATAAATGAGAAAGTGACTTTCAGTTAATATTCCAGAAAATGTAGGTTTTTAGGAGGGCCTAGTAGTATAAATAGATCGTAATTTTTTAGTTGGCTGTAGCCCTCAAAACAAGCGACGCCACTTACTGACAAGTATATACTTGAAAGTCTCGGTCTTATAATAGTGTTATAGGCCATTTTTCCCAATATATTCCTGTCATTTTTGCAAACCTTGTATAGTATATGGTACTTTTGCATTTCTTTGCGTACTATGCTTATTGTAATACCATTAACTTTCCGAACTTAATGGTTTACTGTTTTAAGCCCTTCCGTTTTTAATAAATCTGCAGCTAAAGCATTCGTTTATTTTTCTTTTCACTTTTCTTTTACTTTTAGGGATATAAGGATATATATATATATATATATATATATATATATATATATATATATATATGTATATATATATATATATATATATATATATATATATCCTTATACCCCTAAACTTATGTTTATATCTTATTAGATACGCTTCCGGTGTTTATATCACCATGTTCCTAAATCTGAAGGAAATTATAATCTGTGAAAACATTATGATAATCCTTCTCATTACCCCATTTCTCCCATTTACTACGATTTGTTAACATTCGAATAAATTTTATAAAGAATCTTGATAATGACGAAACCCTTGGCTGATTATATTATGTCGCTCTACTAGACAAATTAAAGAAAACGCTTTCTGATGAACAGTTTTGCATCGCCCACGAAAAAGTTCGTTCACAACGACAACGGGATTTTCTATGTCAATTATTTTTTTTATGAAAAATTGATCACTTGGGATTTCAGATTGTCCTTCATCAATCTTATTAGCTAGATTTGGTTTATTTATTTTTCAAACCCAAAACATTTCCTTTTTGGAAAAAAAATTCGGCTAAATGACGAACTTACTGCACTAAGAAGACAAAATTTTAAGTAACATTAGGAGGAGTATTACGAATATTATCCTAGTATTATAGGTCCAAATGCATTCAAGTTGAGGGGGAATATATTTAAAAATTATAAAAACTTAATTCCCTAATTCATATACTCAATTTCGAGTCGTCTTTGTACACGATACACATCTTTTATTTTTACTTCTATTTCTTGTTTTAAAACGTGTGACATATCTGAACTAGAGTTTGCACTTACATATGTGCATATAAATGAATTAGTTCAATATTACTGAACAAGTTGCAACCGCGTGAATATTTTTTACAAAAGTAAATGCATATTTTTCATGTATTTCCATATTTACGCGACAATTTTAGAGTACTGTGCTATGGAACACGCGCTAATTTGATGCACGTATATGTAGGTTTAAATGGTGAAGATTATTAACGAAAATTAATAGAGTAATAGAGGCATACAATCAATTATTGTTTAAAAAAGTCGAATATTAAAAATTTCATTTCAGCTCTTCTTTATAAAATTAATGAAATAGTATCTTAGAGACTGGAAAATATAGATCCAGCAGTGCAAATTTTAATTAACAATTTTATATATCGACGTATTGAACAAAATATAAAATATTCGATCCATTGAAAACATATGCACTACTTTTAACAAAGTTATTGAAGTGTACTTTTGTTTTGGTGGAATGATAAATATGCAGGCAACGTTGCTTCATGTGATTAACGTGGGTGAATTTATTCCTAGCATCTTTCAAATACTTTTTGTGTGTGAATGTAGTGTTTTGGTTTTTACTTTGAGCGGTCAGTTCGCTTCGAATCGACAGAAACCGCGAAACAGTCCCGCTAATTGACAGGACCTGAGTGATGGACTGGCAGTAGTTGGCGATTGTTGACTAGCCCACTTCTCTTTTTTATTTCAGCTCATAAAATAGACGGCAACGGCGGTTTCTGAGCTTATGTTACGTAACAATAATAAAAGATTTAAACTTACTTTCCAAGTGTTTTCTTCATTTCACAGAATGAGCAATTCAATTTATAAAATTTGTGGCTATTTATTTTATTAATTTTTTAATATCTGTAAATTTAGTTATTTGCAAATTTCAGGATATGATCTTTCGCATGATAAAGCCAAAGTAGTAAATTGTGGTCAAAGATTTTGTTATTATCTTAGTCACGACTGTTAAAAACATTATTCACGAAACAGCAAAATGTATTTAAATAATTTAGGTGTGTAAAGTGTGAGAAAGAAGTTAATATTAAAATTTTAGTAAAATTTTAATAAGAAATTTTCAAATTGTTAAGGTAACTGTAATAAAATGTCAAAATATACAATATTTGCACTGGACTAAGTTTGTTAAATTGAGTGAGTTTTTGAAAATTATATTATTTTCTGCTATTCCATCGTTAATTAAATACAAAATGTACACTTTTGTTCTCAACGGTACAGATCGCGTACGGAGTTTGTTTTCGTACAGGTATTTTTCGCCGTGGTTTACCAGGTGTGACACTTTGCAATTATCTGCTGATGATGACAACTTGGTTGTCGAAATGCGTATACAGAATTACGAAAGTTAATGTGGAAAGGGGATATATATATATCAACCTTTGTGATATATATGTGTTGCTTGTTTGGGGTGCTACGGCCGACTAAACGGTTACCGTCTTAACGATATTTATAAAACTACTAGGTCCTCCAAAATTGATATATTTATGCATGTACACCTCACGTACAGAAATTGTAATGGAATTTCTTGTAAAATAAAATATATTAATGGCATTTTAATCTTTCATTTCAATAGAGCTTTCAAGAGAAGAAGATCCTTAACATGTAGCATGCAGCGGTACTTCGCTATATAGAATATACATATACATATTTACATATATATAATTACCGCCAAGGTTTTATCGTTTTCTCGTTTAGAAGTTTATACATATATATATGTTAGCAAATTGTCAATGCCAAAAATTAATGAAGTTTATCCATAATACCCATACTGTAACACAATGTTTTCTAGTGATTCAACCTGTTGTTTTTTGTTTTTGATTGGTCCATAAAGTCTATGCTACAATTTCTAATTGAATATAATTGGTTTTCTTACTTTGCACTTAAAGGACATTTTGTTATTATCTTGATGTACAACTAGAGGTTCCGGTATTTTTTGTCGTATATAGTGTTATTAAAAAAGAATGAATTTATTTCACAGAACAATTTATTAAGGAAAAGAAATGCAATAGATGTACATGCATCAAGGCCAAATCAGCGATGTTAACTGCTGTTGTTATTCGATGCTTAAGATAAGGTTATTGGGTAATATAAGTTCAAAAGAAAAAAATCGCGTACGGTGAAGTTGGGGCCAGGTACAAAGATTACTTAAGATACTTAATGTCTTTACACATTAATTTTCGTGTGCCATACACGTATTTCTACAACTAAGTTGTCATCGTCAGCAGATGATTGAAAAGTATCGTACCTGGAAACTACGGCAAAAACCGCACGAAACAAATTCCTTACACGATCTGTATCGAAATTTAAGTTACTCGCACACTGCGTGGGTTTTGGCTTTCGACGGTTTAATTATCTGCTGATTATGTCAAAATACGTATACAGAATACGAAAATTACTGTGGAAAGGGGTTATATATCAACCTTAAGTGATTAAGTTAATCAACCACAGGCTCCATCAAAATTACCACCATGTACAAAGAGTGAAACCTTGGATTGTCTTCTGGCCAATCCATCAGTAGAAACACCAAAAGTAGCATAGATTCTACGCAATTAATCTTCTGAAACCCGCGGTGAATCCGGATTTTCCACTTTACACGCTCTGTCAAAACCAGTGTCGTATGTTCCTTGAAGACGGCAAATCGCCTTCGAAAAGCACGTTGCACTGTAAAAATCGAATTTCTTTTTGTGAATTCGAAAACGTAGAAAGGCTTTTTCTGTCCACTTGGCATTTCAAGTGTAAACAAGCATCTCTGCAGTGCTATAGAACCAATGGATTTACAATGACCGTGTGGCAGTTATTTGAAATAATGTTTGAGAATCAAAACATTACATCATGATGGGTTCATTCTTTTAGAATAACCCTGTATTATGAAACTTAAACTACTATTGATTAAGAAAATGAATTCCAAAATTGTGAAATTTTGATTATTTTTTAGATATATTTTACATATATATTTTATTTATATTTTTATTATAAATAATTTAATATAGTAGATATATTTATTCACCTTTCACGTACATACTAAATCTTCAAAAATGAAAGAAAAAAGAGAAGCCGGTCCTACACCCGGTATATTCATTCTTTTCAGTGTTCAACTAATTGTATGATTCGATAATTATGCACACATTAATAGAGAAACATATGCAAATGAAGTCTTTTTCTGTTGCAGGCGGCACCATAATTATATTTTTTCGAATTGGTGAATTGTGGTCCAACCTCTTCCGTTGCCGACTCGTTTTTTTTTCAATACACAACAAGGATTAATTTGATTGTTCAAATTTATCTCTCTTGTTAACTTGATATATGTACAGGAACAGCTATTAGCGAAAATATTTTAAAATTCCATTTTAATTAACTGAGATATCTTAAAAGGAATAATGAGTTATAATAATGTATTAGTTGTGGTAAGATATTTATTTGTATACGCCGTCTTCGTGGTCGGAGAAAATGCTGTAAGTTTTAAACTTTAAGGCATATATATTTCATTTAGGCTTACATTCGAAATTGCATCATAAATTTGGAAGAGTGTTGGTGTTTTATACAGATTGCACGAAATTTAAGCTACTCGTTGCAACAGATCTGCTACACGTGTTTGCTCCAGCAATTGTTTATGATTCATATACACAACACAAACAGGAAGAGACTTAATGAAAAAGTTAAAGGATATTTATTATAACTTTCTATTTATTTATAGATTCTGTCCTCAAGCTAGATTCGAAGCACACTTCTTAGTAGTGTATTACCACTTGCATCATTGATGGGAAGTGTCTAAATAATTTATGTACTTTTCTGTATTAAATTCTATAAACTTACCACAACTTTTATTAGTGAAAGAAATGGAAAGGGATAGAATAAGGAATTGACGCGATCAAGCAATATATTAACTTATTAACATTTACGGAGTATGCATGTGTGCATACATATAGCTATTATATTTCCATTAAATGTGTTTTTCCTTTCGGATGTGTGATTCATCGCAATTTAAATTTTAAAATATTGCCTATAAGCTATTCACTTATAAGTAAAAAACTTCATAAATGATAATACGATGGATTTTTAATAAGAACTATTACCACTAAAACTTTATTTATGCTGAAAGTATATTGAAAAGTCGGTGAAAAGAAAGAAAAGAACTTGCCGTTTGCAATCCGTTTATTTCTTTACATAATTTCCCTCTATCTCGATGCATTTGGACCAGCAATGATCCAAAGTCTTTATGCCTTAATAATTATTAAATTGATAAAATTCAGGACTCTAAAGTTCGTTAAAATAAGCATCCACAGTAACAACATCATTGTCTGTTGAAAATTTTTGATCCGAAAAGTATTGTTTAAGGCATGGAAAAGGTAATACGGCACTGTTAAATTAGACGAATAAGGCGGGGGTGGCATCAAATCCAAGCCTAATTCAATATTTTTTTGCCATATCAATAACGCTGGACAAGCTCCACATAAGCTGTCCATTGTCTTGATGGAGAAAGATTTTTTCTTGAACTAGAACGTTTTTCATTTGGCCTTTCGAAAAGTAGTCAACCAGAAGGGTACTTTTTGAATTTAAAAATCTGGAAGCCCTTTCTTTCCTGTGAGTGGAACAACCATCGCCTTTTTAAGAAAAAAAAACAACCTATTTAGACTGTTGCTTTGTTTCGGGCATATAATGATGAACCTGAGTCTCATCTGTGATGATAAATTGGAATATAAAATCTATCTTGTTTTTTTCGAAAACATTCACGACAAACTTTGCATTCACGCCAATTTTAGACCAACACTGAACTGTTGCAGTATCCATTTCGCGGATAGCTTCGTTATAGTTAGGTCTTCATTCAAAATGTATGTTGAGCGTCCTTGAAATATTTACATCGTCCGCAACCTTAGACATTTTTAAACGATGGTCGTTTACCACCACTTTTTCAACAATTTTCGATGTAGTGGCAGATTTTGGACGTCCACAAAGTGGTGCCTCTGTAATGATTGTAGGACGAAATTTGAACCCATTTAATGAAGCAACCGAATTCTTCAGGCCATCCTTTATTTCATTATAAAATTATAAATATTTGATGTTGCCGAGTCTTTTAAGAACTTAATGACGAAAACTCCAAGACGCTTTTATTTAGATAGTTGTCACAATAAAAACTAATAAATGTGGCGATTTGAAATTTGACAGTTGAAATTCTTAAATCTGAAACTGCGTTATCTATTCGCTATTTCAAGAGCTTCTCTACCCACCCTCGGGTGGGTAATAATTTTAAGCACTGTACATAATAGACAGCGTACAATATAATAAATTAAAGTTCAATAGATTTCTTGATGTACACAAACATAATATAGATGATAACGGAAACCTAAAGGCTAATCCATGAATTAAATAGCTCCAACGACGGGTTTGTTATTATTAACCTAACCTCACTTACGGTCGGACAAAAAATCAAATGATCAAAATTTAACTTAACCCCACCCTTTGTAATGTACAAAAACATAAATTGTAAGTAATGAAAGAATAGAAATTATTATTGAGAAAAAATAAATAAAAAAATTATAAGTCCGACATCTTAAAACAATTCTTGTAAGCTTCGACAATGACAAAAAATTCCAAGATCACTTTCATATTTCCTGTATTTTAAGACTTTTTTAAACGTGTTCTTGCAAACGCGAGAAGTACTACGAAATTAGAATTTTGACACGTATTTGATGTATTTTATCTCATTGTATATTGGATGGGTTAAAAAGATTTTTCATTTTAAATCTGCCGTACGAATCAGAAAAAAAATGTAAAATACATTAATTTAAAGTGTGTTATGTAAACGTTAAATATCTCGCATTTAAGGTGTACAAGTTAAATTATTTAATAAATTGAAAAAATAAAAAAATAGTGTATATGCACATAAGTATATA